>JAQZBX010014820.1:0-38192 GCA_029593785.1 Cabassous unicinctus
TTTTTTAAAGATTTATTTATTTACTTTATCCATTTTAAACACCCCCTTCCCCATTTTTGCTGTTTTGTGTCCATTTGCTGGGCAATTCTCTGTGTCTGTTTCCTGCCATCTCTTCTCATCCTCCTCCTCCAATCTTCACCAGGATTCGATCCTGGAGACTTCTGATGTAGGAGAGAGGTGTTCTGCCACCTGCGCCACCTCGGTTCCTGGTTTTCGGACCATCTCGTCTTGTCTCTCCCCTGCGTCTCTCTCCTGTTATGTCATCATCTTGCTGCCTGGCTCCCAGGGCCTGGTGGCTCACCGGCACACAGAGCCTGGCAGCCCATGCGCCTTCTGTATATATGTTTTTATTTTACCGGAAGGTCCCAGGGATCGAACCCAGCTTCCTCCATATGGCAGACGGATGCCCAACCATTTGAGCCATATCCGCCCCCATTTATAGCTGCTTTTATCCTCATGGCTGCATTTGATGCTCACAACACACGCTGAAGTAGACAAGAAGTATTTATCTTCATTTCATAGATGAAACACAGGAGTTAAGAGCAGTTAACTGACTTCTCTAAAGCTACACCATTTCTCAGTGGCAGAGCCTGGATTAGAACTTGGGTATTCCAACTTTAAATTCAGTACTTTTCCAGCTATGGCAGTGGTTTTTAAACTGTGCTGCCAAATGTTTGCACATCCGCTCTGGAGCATCCTCAGATTGGAAGGAGATCCTGACATCCCCTACTCCCACCCAGATGAGAGCAGCTCCAATTTAACTTACTTTATATACTGGCGCTCCCTTTAAGATTTTGTTTGTGGGGAAAAAAAGGAGGGTGGGGGGTAAAAATGGGTTGGAAAGTCACTGCACTATGCCACGATCCCTCCAGTGGGGTTTCGAGCCACTGTGCAAGGGAGCCACTAGAAACAAGTCCAAGGAAAGGAAGGATGGAGATAGCCCCAAAGGTGTGGTCAGTTCCCAGTGAACTACCTGCACGCGCAGGCTCTGAACTGCAGGTCTTAGATGGTGTAAGAAAGAGTTGAGGCCCATTGATTTGAGGAAGTACTTCCTGGCCTGATATCATGGGTGCTACCTGGTCAGCTTTGTGGGTCTCATCCAGCCAAATCTAAAGTCCTCAGCCAACTCTGAGTCACAAACCCTCTAAGCTGAATCAGCTCCTGCAGCCGCATGCCTGGCAAGCAATGTCTCCAGGTTCCTCCCTGCCTGGAGTCCGGTAAAGTGTATGCTTATTCCAAGGGTTGGCCTGTGCGGAGGCATCACCTGCCTCAGGTGTCACCTCACCAACCTGAGCCCTAAGACCTCCCAACAGTTTGTCCCTTTCCTCCAACCTCTTCTTTCCTGGGGCTCTGCCCACGTGCCCATTTCTGTTTTCATCTTTCCAGGAAGCCTGCAGTTTTTGGCTTCTCTGTGACTGTTTGGAAACAGCCTCCTACTCCTCTCCCCCAACTTCCCTGCTGGCAAATATTCCAGGTTACCAAGGGCCTTCTGGAGCTGTAGAGTCAGGGCTGAAATCACTTAAGGTCTGGTTGTGTACCTTTAACCTGTGCTGTTAAAAAGTTGTCTGCTGATCATCATGGTTAATGGACCCAAATAAATCCCTCTGCCCAGATTTTAGAAAGCACACAAGATTGGGTTTTTCATTTGTTTTCAGGTCTCTTTCCTTAAACTATGTGTGGCAGAAAGAAATCAGACTTGGATTCAAATCCCAACTTTGCTTACTAACTGTATGATCTTGGGTAAGCTACACAACCTTCATGATCTTCCTTTTCTTCAGTTATATAAAAGAGATAATGCTAAACACTGTCCAATTTTTTTTAAGGATGAATAAATGAGATAAAGAACCCTGTACAGTACCTGGCAAGGAGTCAGCACTCCATGGATGTTAGTTCCTCATTCCTGCTTAAAGATGAAAACCAAAACTTATCCACACTTGTGTCCCCAAACTCCAGCACAGTGGCTGGCACAGAACACACTCTCAATAAATGTTTGTTGAAGGTATAAATGAATGAGGCATTGAATGAAAGGGCATTTATGAAACTGACAGGATGAGCCCCCGGAGGACTTGTCAAATCTTGCCAAGTCCCAAAGGGAAATGACAGTCTTGGAATTTAAGAAGTGAGAAATGTATCCTGGAAAGATAATCAAATGCCTCAAAACGTATATACATGGATGGCCATTGCTGTGTTTTTTATAATAGTAAAACTTTGGAGATAACCTAAATATCCAACAATAGGGGACTGGGTAAATTAATTGAAGTGTGTTAATACAATAAAATACTATGTACCCACTGAAAATGTATACATAGAAGTACTGTCCTATAAAAATACTTGTGCTGATTTGAGTCTTTTGTGGACCCCAGAAAATTATGTTCTTAAGCCAACCCATTCATGTGCATGTAAACTTACTGTATGCAGGAACTTTTGGTTTGATTCAGTTAAGGGAACTCTTTTGTTAGGAGGTAACTGGGGATTGAACCTAGGACCTTGTACATGGGAGGCAGGTGCTCAACCACTGAGCTACATCTGCTCCCCAAGGGGATCTTTTGATTAGATCACTTTTGGTTAGATTAATTCAGTTAAGGGCCTTTGATTAGATTGCAGGACTCAGAGTGGGTCCTAATCCTCTTACTGGAGCCCTTTAGAAACGGAGAACTAAAAAGCCGCAGATACCCAGAGAAAAAGCCTCAAAAACAGAGAGAAGGAACCCAGGAGCTCAGAGAGAAACCCAGGAGAGAGAAAAGTCACAGACAGAGAAGGCTGAAACAGAGCTAGCAATGAGGCCTGGAGGGGAGGGGAGAGACTAGCAGACTGGCATTGTGCCCTGCCATGTGCTGATGGCCCACAGCTGAACTTGGGAAGAAAGTGGGCCTGGAGAAGGCAGAGACCCAGATCAGCCGCCATTGTGTCTTGCCATGTGGCAGGAGTCCAGGATCACCAGCAGCTGAGCTTTAGTGAGACAGCATCTCTTGATTTGGACATTTTCACAGCCTCAGAACTGTAAGCTTTTAGCTTAATAAATTCCCACTATAAAAGCCAACCCACTTCTGGTATATTGCTCCTAGCAGCTTTTAGCAAACTAAAACAATAGTCAAAACATATTTTTATGTGAAATGGCATATTATAAAATTGTATGCATCCCACTTTTGGAAAATGATCTGTCTATCTATCTAGAGAGAGATGACTAGGAGAATATTAACAGACAGTAGTTATGTCTAGGGGATGGGATTAGAGAAAGTTTTACTTTATGTATTATACTTTTCAATATTGTTGAAAAACATTTAGAGGTATTAATATGTATCTCTTCTCCCCTTCTTATAAGGACACCAGTCATATTGGATTATGGGTCCACCCTATGCCATTATGATTTCATCTTAACTAATTTCATCTGCAATGACCTATTTCCAAATAAGGTCACATTCTGAGGTACTAGGGGTTAGAAATTCAACCTTTGGGGGGATACCATCCAACCCATAACATCCACGGACCTGGAACCAAAATGTGAAGCAGAGTGGGGGCTGTTCTTCCTCTGGGCTCTGGATCTGGAAATGGGCAGTGCCTATGAGTTTGGTTTCTGAGAATAATAGTGCACCCCAGCATAAAATGTTCCATGTGAGGCAGGAGAACCACAGCCAAGCTCAGTGCTCAGGGACTCCCTGGATTGTGAAAGGAGGCTGGGAAACCTGCTGTCAACCATTGCCTGGGGTATAGCTTAGTGCCTAAGGAATGGGACTTGAACACAGCCCCTTGGAAAGGAGGATACAAAGAGGAACAGAAAGGCAAGAAAAAAATATTTCCCACATATGATAATCCTGCAAACTCAAATTTTATAACAAGAAAGATAGCCAATAAAATTAATAATTGGAACATGATTATTTCTAGAAAAAAACTAAAATAAAAAAATTCTGAAATATGTACATTTGGTATCCTCAAATAGATAAATGAAGGTACACCCCCTCAAAAGATAATACATTATGCCAACAAAACAGGCAAAAATGCATTAAGCACAGGTAGATATAAAATTAAAAATCGTGGAGAAAAAAATATAGAAAATATAGGCATTGGAATTAAAAAAAAAAGAAAAACTCTGTAGGATAAATTCTAGACTAGACATAGTTGAAGAGAGAATTAATAAATTGGAATCAAGAATTACCCAGAATGTAACAGAATGTAAAGACAGAATGACAAGAGCTGTGCTTATAGATAGGAGGTTCCATATCTACATGGTACATATGGTCCTCTAAAAGGGACATTTGAGGAACGACCCAACTAGCTAAGAGAGGAGTCATGTGAATGTAAATAAAAATAAACCAAATAGATCTTTAGACACGCTGTAGTCATAATACCCATTTTCCAAGTTGGTATGAAGATTAAATAAAACAACATACAAAAAATTACCCAGCCCAGTGCCTGACACCTAATTAATAACAAAGAGCCTGAGTTAACAGAATAGAACTTAGCACCACACCTCCATACTGAGGGGGCTTTTGCCACCTCTGCGAAGCTCTGCATCACTCAAAGTAGACTCGAATTGACTGATAATCCTTGGATTTAGCCATTCGTGACAAAGTGATTGGAACATTGTCAGTTGTCCACGCACCTTTCTCCTTTGCTTTTCTCCCTTGAGAACAAACTATTTTTCCCTTTAGCATTAACTAAACAAAGATGAAATTTTAATTGATCTGGCCAGCCTAGATAGTAGTTTCTTTGCCTCGGTGAGCTTTAAGCAATTCTCCCCGTAATGTCTTTACTGGAGCCACAAAAGGCCTCCTGACAGAGGTCATGAAAGGAGGAGAGACAAAGGCACTCTCTGTGCATGGGGCCTTTCCAACTCACAGGGCCCTAATGAAAACATTCCCTAATGAAAAGAACAAAATAAGAACAGCTCACAGTGATCAGCAACAGAATGTTCCACCACGGACAGAGAGCAGCTTCTTGGGACATGGGAATCTGAGAGGCTGAATTGCATTCAAAGGAAACACCCCCGAGCGAGAAAGAACAAGTGTCAGGGGCTCATAATTCCATGCTTTAAAGCAGGGGGAGGTGTGGGGGGAGGTTCTCACCAAGGCCTGAGGGTGAGGGCCAGGTATCCTAGAATTAAGCGGGATTGTGAGATGCTGAGGATCAAGAATATTAAACCGAGCAGTTTGTCCCTTCAGCAAGATGGTTAAGGGAGTCTGTGAGGAGCCAGAAAGGAGAAGCTGGAGGTGCAGAGTTTGTGTTTGTTTTTCTAACCAGAATAGAGAAAGCATGTTCTACCCTCTCTGAATCCTGGGTCAGGAAAAGTTTGATTTAAGAAAGAACATCCCTTTTTGCTGTGGCCAAGACCAGCTTTTGCCTTCATCTCCCAGGGTGAGGCAGGCTGATGGGCTCTTCCTTCCTCCCACAAACACAGGGTAATGGTCCAGGGAGCCGGGTTCCACTGGTCCCCAACTTCCATCTCCCCTCAGCATCTCAGCCCTGCCCCACAAGATTGTCCCACACTACCTAGAAGTCTATAAAAAAAATAAAGCTCCCCTTGTTTACTTTGAGTTCTTTTTTTTTTTTCTCAAAAACTGCACATCACACCAAGTATGAATTATTTAAAAGAAAACAATAAAGAACTGAGCACTTCAACTTTGGCTCAGAGGTAAGTGTTCATGCTTAGGGTAGGAATAAAATAACAGGAATTGCAGGGATAAATGGTAGAGTTTTAATGTCTTCCACATCCCACAGGGCATATTTCCCCTATTATTTTATGAAAACAAACAAACAAACAAAAAATCTTACGTTCCCTTCACATGGAAAAAATGCCAGATGTTTGGGATGAGGGTAGAGAGAAAATGAAGGCATGATGTACACATGAGCATAAGGGAAACAGCATCATCGTTCTGGCAATCAGTCTTCATGTACATAGAGAGGATTGGTTTTCAATTTACTTGTCCATCTCACACACACATACAGCTTGAAAGGTATTTTAATAAGATTTCGGGCCCTGTGGTACACAGGTAGGAGAGAGATTAAATACAGGAAACTTGAAGTTGAGAGTCGGGCATTGCTCAGTTATCAATATTTGTTAGGCAGCCCTCAGGGTCACAGCACTGTCATGGGCTCATGGCAAATCTGCTGATTCAGTGAACTCATGACACTGTCACAGCATGTGGAAAAGGACTTGACCCCTTTCCTTAAGGGCAGTCATTTTGCAGGTGCCCCTTAATCAGGTCATAAGACCAGTTGCCACTCATAGGCCCTGCCCTAGGGTAGGCATTTGAGTCACGAAGTAGTTTCATGGTTAAATCCTTTGTAAGCCTAGTTCCTCATTCTAACTAGAAACACTGTGCTGGTTTATGTTCTTTCCTCATGCTTCGTTGCTTATGGTTTTAAAAATTCATCTACTTTTAAGAGTTTATCTGCCTCTCCTCATGGGACCCTCAAAAAACCACAACCCCTTGTGACATGCTGGGTATGCTGAGAACAGACGTGACTATGAGAGCTCAGTGCTAGCTAAAGGGCCTTCTAGGCCACACACTCTCAGGGTCCCTGTTCTCTATGCCTCATCCTTAAAAAAAAAAAAAGTCTTTGTTCTAGACCTAGAACTCAAGCACACGTGTCCTGTGTGTCCTGGAGAGTGAGGACTATTTTAGCGCAAAATAGCCATGAGGCCAAAACTAGAAACTGCCTGCCTCCCATTTTCATTTGGGCTTTTGTCTCTAGTGGGGTGTGGCTCACACACTAGGAGCTCCATAAATATGGCCAACTGACTTGCCAGGTCATCAGTCCAGGGAGAACTTGCCAAGGTCCAGCATACTGTGGGGGAGAGGAAGGCAACAAACACAAACCAGACAGATGCCAGTGAGGAGCAAACTTCTTGTCTTAACCCCTGTTCTAGTCCCAGAACCCACTGGGGCTGACTGGGAGAGAGGATGAGAACTTGTTCCATAAGGAACTGTCTGAGGTACACAAATGGCTGCAGCATTTGTTTAGTTTTCCATATCCACTAACCATAGCTAAAACAGCTTTGAATATTTAGAATACTTAACTAATTAAAATGGTTTTCCAATTCAGAAAAAAAAAAAAAAAAAAAGCAGATGGACAGACAGACATGGAAGGAATCATCTAATCATGTTTCTTCAGCCAATGACCAGCAGAGCAAATGGCAGGGCTCTCGCCTGCCTCGGTTTTCATTAGAAGGGCATCTCAGTACTCATTGGTTATGAATAACCTTTTTATGAAGAATATTGTCAACTTAAATGAGAATATTTTGTATGTGGAGATTTGTTTGGTGCAGTGCTAATTAAGTGTAATCATAAAGTACACATTAAAAAAACAAGGCGGGCATGATGGCAAAGAACTGTTATCTATTGAATTGAACCAGGAATATTCATCTGAATAGCTAATAACTTGACAGTAGATGGGAAAATTACTCTACTGTGCCTTTTCTTAGATGAGACTCTCAGGAATCATCAGCAGCCCCTACTCCCTTGGCCCCTGATGAAATTAACAGTGAGTTTAGCAGCTGCTTTGTTATTTTAATTTTGCTATTTTATTTACATTTTAATCAGAACATATTACTTTTAGCCAAACAAGCATCTCTGGACATAATCTACACTGTCTGACCTCTTTCAGTTAATGAGAAATGGTTCTCTCCGTTCATTTTATGTTTGTGCAAAGTTAATCTGTCTTGACCAATGGTATTGTGCTAATTATATAAGTGCAGTGGATTCTTTCAGGCAATTTCTATTATGGGAGCTCTTGAAAGAGCATCACAGAAGAAAGGATAAAATGGAGCAGATGTAATTAGGGAGATTATGAAAATCCTTCTACAGGTATCAAAAACGTATTTTAAGTATAGAAATTTGGGTCTTTGTGTTATGATGCCTATACTTTCTTCTGGGCCAGGTTGACTCTTCAATTGCATGGCGGAAGTGAGGATGGGGAGTGAGGACAGGGGTGGAAGGTGGGGGTAGGAATGCAGAGGTGGGGGTGGGAATGGGAGTGGAGGATAGAGATGTGGGCGATCTCAGATGCCTAGAGGGGTCAAGAATATAAGGTAAATGAGTAAAACTGGCAGGATTCAAGCACTTGGGTATCTGCTATGTGAGTGAGGGCTGTGGAAGCCTGGACCTGGAGAGAAAGAGCTTGTCCCATCTCCAGGGGGCAGCCCGCTTCTGCTCCAGGCACTTGAATTTCACAAGGGAATGAGGCCGCGCTGCCAGAGAAGCCAGAAATCTGGACGTGAGTGAAGTATCCCAATTTTTAATGGTCCCATTTTTATTTTATCCAAGGGTAGGATCCAGCAGGCTGTTTTGCGACCTCTGCTCTGTTCAGTACAAGGGTCATTTCAGTAACCAGAGGCTTAGAAATGGGCTATAAATTAGTTGGAGCATCCACAAGTTGGCAGGAAGAAAATGACAATCCCCTGCTTTCCCACCTCTCCAGGGTTGCAGGAGATTTCTGTGCACCACTTGGATCCATCTGGAATCTTAGGAGCTGCTGTCTTCATGGCCCCACCAACCATTGTTCTCCAAATCCAGAAGCAGGCACACCCTGAGAAGACCCCCTAGCATTATTAGACCCAGATAGGCCAGGAAGCATGGAAAGCATGCAGCCCACTCCCCCCACCCCTACCTACCCACCCCCACCCTCTACCAACCACCTGGGCCCCTGGGGAGGAGTTTGTGGAGCATGAAAGGCAAACAGCCCCCACCCCTGCTGCTTCTGCACTGAGAGTGTGAGGGCACCCATGCGGTGGAAAATGAAAATGAAGGCTCTCCACGCCTGGGGCTGGTTCCTGCTGTACCTGGGCAGGCAACTATTTTAGCATCAAGGTCTACTTGGTGCTGCTATCTGTGGTTGCGTCCTGGGCATCCAGTCCGCATTCCTGATCCCCTACCCGGTCATGCCCTTTTTATGCCGGTAGCTGTCTTGCCTAGCACCCTCTTGCCTCCCACTCCAGTCTGGGCCCTTCCAGCATTACTCCTACGACAGCACACAACTCTGTCCTGACTGACTCCCTGTCCTACCTTGTTTCCAGGGTTCTGAGGACCCTCTGCCCAGGCCACTGGCAGGCCCGGCCCCACCCTCTTCTCCCAACTTTGCCTCAGCTGCCTCAGCCAGATCCGCGCCCCTCAGTTCAGACACTGAAGGCTGTAGTGTGGGCTGACTGTTCCCCACATCCCCAGAGCCACCTCTGTTTCCTCTCCTCAGAGGGCTTGATGCTAAAGGAAGCTCACAACATAAATATGAAATTTAAGGAGAATGGGGATGGGGAGAAACTGCTGCTTATTTCCACTAAGAATTAATAGGAGAAGATCCTTTCAATTGCAGCAGGAGAATAAAGGCCATAAAACACTAGACTCCATTATCTAGGGAGATTCCAGAATTTCAGGGTTTTTTGGAGAAATCCCAGTGCCTGGAATAGGGTTGAGGTGGAGCGGGGAGGGAAGGCCTGCTTGAGGGCCATGGGAGGAACAAAGTAGCTTCAAGACCAGCCCTCCACACTAGTACTGTTTCCTTCCTTCCCAGCTGCAAAAAGTCATGGACTCATTTAAAGGGAATTTAAACAAGGCCATGCCAAGTTACAAAAGGACATGGAAAATAGGTGGGGGAACGTTGGCCTGGGCATTTAGGGACCTGGTCTAAGCCTGTGGGAGCTCACGCAACGTGCCAAACCTCTCCAGATCTCCATCGGTTCACTGAAAATACAGAAGATGGATTGGGTAAGGTATTATTTATTTAAGGGTTTATGATAAATTACCCCCAAACTTACAAACATGTATCATCTCACAGATTCTGTGGGTCAAGAATCCAGTCCCTGTTTAGCTGAATCCTCTGACTCAGGGGCTCTCTGAGGCTGCAGTTACAGTGTTTAGCTGGGGCTGTGGTCAGCTCAGGGCTGACTCAGGGGAGGATCTGTTTTCTAGCTCACTCAAGTGGTCACTGGCAGAATTCAGACCCTCTCTGAATCCTAAAATAAGAGTCTCAGTTGCTCACTGGCTGTTAACTGGAGGCCTCGCTCAGTTTCTTGCTCCATCCGTCTCTCCATTGACAACTCACAATATGGTGGCTGGTCTCCACCTGAGGGGGCAACCAAGAGAGCAAGCGAGGGCAAGGGAGATGCAGGTTGTAATCTTTTTGTAATCTCATCTCACACGTGACAGCCCATCCCTTTTGCTTTATTCTCTCCATTAGAATTGAATCACTAGGTCCAGCCCACAACAGTCCTCAGAATTTGCAGACCTGTATCATTCTCCAGATTTGAGCCAGGCCAAGGTATGACATATACAGGCTTTAGACATGCTTGTCTAAAGGGGAAGGAGGTAGGGTCACTAGGAGCCATTTTAGAGGCTGCCCATTGCAGATGGTCTCCAAGCTCCCTCCCAGCACTCAGATTCTGTGAATTCTCCCTTAGGAAAGTCACATCTTTCTAGATGTGAATTACATTCCCAGTCCCAACCTCCGAGATTCTCAGCCAAGTGTCTGAATGGCTCTGCAGAGTCTACACCCAAAGTTAATCCAAAATGAAAAATGTTGTCAAATAGGAAAATCATCCTATCCAATAGAATCAGATTGTGAAAAGAAGACATTGCATTTTCTCTATTTCTGTGTCATATACCATCACATCAGAGAACTCTGCTGGTAGATCAAATATCTTTTTAGAGTAGACAAGGAAAATATGGGTTTGTTTAGATCACTCCAGACCTAAATGCACTGAAGCCAACCTATTCAGAGAGCCTAGGTTGATTTGAGGTAAATTCCTGCAATACCAGAAGGAGTGTCATAATCAAAGACTACTCCTGAGCTCTCACTTTCTTTACAAAATAATCCAAGTTGGTGGGTGTTGGGGATTGGACCATGTCCCCCACAAAAGGCATGTTCAGGTCCCATCCCCGGTCCTGTGTGTGTGAACTCACTTGTAAATAAGACCTTTGAAGATGTTATTAGTTAAGGTATGCCCAAGCTGAATGATCCAATATGGCTGACTTCCTTCAAAACAAAGGAAATTGGACCGGGAAGGAAAAGCTACAGGGAGCAGCCAGAAGCTGGAAGTCTATGAAACCCAGAAGAGAAAGGAAAAGATGCCACCATGTGCATTGCCATGTGATGGAAAAGCCAAGGAACCCCGAAGATTGCCAGAAGATACTGTTCCCAGGAGGAAGCAAGCCTTCTAGCCTCTGAAACTGTGAACCAATACACTCCTGGTCTTAAGGCAACACATTGTATGGTATTTGTTTCAGCAGCTCAGAAATTAAAACAGCAGGATACCCTCAGAGCCACTATGAGGTGTTCATATTCCTTTGGAATGATGTGACTTTCTTAAGAAGTTTAAAATCTGTACATGTTATACCTTGACCTGGCTCAAATCTGTAGAATGATCTAGGTCTTCAGATCCTGAGAACAGTTTGGTTGATTTGATTTTTCTTTTCCCTGAAGAAAATGGAAACTAATCTTGCTGTCTTTATCCATCACACAAGAACTCTGTAGAGCATGCGTGGATGTTTTGTTTTGTTTTGTTTCATTTTTAATCTGTCTTTTAATATCAGCCTTTTTTAAAATTGTGGCCATAAGTCTTTCATTTTGCAGTGAGTGTGAGAGCTCTTCCAGCTTGGGAAGCCATCCTATGAATGTGTTCATATATATCAACCAATTAGGAGTATGCAGCAGATCTGAGCCTTAATAGCTCTTACCTATGGATGAAAAGGCTGAGCTCCATGTTCTTACTTACAATATCTGATTTTGAGAATTCCTGAGTAATACATTTTGAATTTGTGAGAATTTAACCAATCTCTTTCAATTTTCTTTTCATTATACTTAAGGATATAAGGCTTACAGATACTTTGAAATAGAACTATAAAAGTTTTTTATATGTAGTTCTTCATTCATTCTCCTAAACCTTATAATAAGGACTTAGTTCTTTGTGGAGAAGTAGCATGGTGTAAAGAAAGCACACGGACTTTGGCATCAGATGAGCTGGGTTCAAATCCCAGATCTACCACGTCCTAGCCCTGAGACTACAGTGACTCTGTTAAAGAGTTCTCATCTGTAAAATGAGACCACAGAAACCTGTCTCATAGAACTGTTTCAAGGATTAAATATATCTATAGAAAATGTTCAGCACAGTGCCTGGAATTCAAGGCACTCAAATTACTCTGTAAATGTTGGTTTCCTTTAAAGTTTATGGAGAAATAAACAGAGATCTGGAGAGGTAACTGTCTTTAAATATTCTGCCAGATAGGACAGGATAGGAATGGAATCCCTAAATGTAGACAATCAGTCTTCATTGTAGCCACTTCACTCATCCCTTCTTCATCAAGTTATCACTGAAATATCCTGGTTCTCTACTTTAAGAAGCTTTGTAAATTGAGCCTGATATGTCAAGCAAGAGACATACTGCCTGTGCCATTCCCATGCCCTCAACAAGGCCAGACTTACTCTCAATTTGTCAATGTAAAAGGAGCGTAGTGGGTAATAAATGCAGAAACACCGATATGCCCTCTTTCTGAACCTCTATTATTTTGAGTTTTAACTCCTTCATCTGAATGGATGAAGAGGGAATATATATGTAAGTGTAGGTAATGGGTTTCTCCTTGGACACCCCCAATACACAGGACCCCTGGACAAATCACACAGTCAATTGTGTACTTGGAAATTCCTCTCCTCAACCTAGTAAGTAGCCTGAGATTGGCAGAGACTGTTCAGAAGTAGTTTTTATGTGTACACAGCCAACTGAACATGTCAATCTGGCTATAAGGAGAAGGGGTCTGAGGAAATGTCAAGAGAAGCAGCCAAGATCCCAAGTCAGGGGCTGGGGGAGAAGTTCAGAACCTGGAAAAGATACCAGCCTCAATGGCCTGGGCACTAGTTTTTGGAGTGCCCTGGCCCATTTCATAGATGTGAGGGAGCAACAGAATGGACTGGCCCAGTGGCTTCTCTTGGTCACTGCAGGAGGAATATAAAGGTCTTTGCCAGCTATAAAAATAATAGCTAACTATGGAATATCCAACAAAATAAGGAAAAACAATCATCAAAGATATAAAGAAAAAAAGGGGTATGGGGAGTAGATGGCATCATCAATCCCAGTTACCTCCAACTTTCTCCTTCCAAAGTTCTCACCTCTAGGATTCAGCTCTGCCTGCAGTTTATTCTTTCCGCTGGAATTCTCTCTGCCCTACCTCGTAAGTAAACTCACTGATCTCTGCTCTCCTAGTTGTGAAAGCACCTCCTAAATTCATTCAGAAACTTACTAGGAAACACACCATAGCAGTTTGAGATTATTTTGTGAATCCCAAAAAGAGAAAGATTATGTTTGTAAACTAATCTATTCCTCTACATGTGATACCCTTTGATTGCATTAAATTCAGTTGAAGGGCCTTTGATTAGATTACTTGATAAGATTACTTCATGGCTTTTGATTGTACTTTGATTAGATTACTTGATAAGATTGCTTTATGGCTATTGATTGTACTTTCAGTGAAGCTTGACTCAGGTTGAGTCCCTGCCCCCTTGCTGGGACTCACATGGACAAACACAGGGAAAAAGGAAGCTGCCATGTTTGATCCTTCCATGTAAGAGAGGATCACTTAAGCACAAAGCCCCAAGAGGCTGGGCCCATGGAGAAGCTCAAGAGGAAAGGGTGAACCGAGAGGGGAAGGCTGAAACCTGGGCAGAGATCCGTGGCCATCTTGCTTTACTGCATGGCGGTATGCCAGGACTGACAGTAGCTGACTTTGGTGAGAAAGCATCTCTGATGGTGCTTTGGTTTGGACTTTTCATGGCCTTGGAACTGTAAGCTTTTATCCCAAATAAATCCCCTTTATAAAAGTCAACAAATTTCTGGTGCTTTGCACCGGCAACTCTTTGGCAAACTAAAACAACAACCAAGATTACAAGTAAATATGTCAGGCATAGGAAGTGTTTCAGAGCACAGATATGGCTTGGCCTAAAATAGTGCACATGTGGGTACCCACTGGCTCAGCTGACAAACTTCTTGAGTAGTCTCTTTTCTCCCACTCAACACTAATCTGGGGCAACCAGCCAAAAAGTCTTCCTTTTCAGTCCTTACATGTCATTCCACACGTGCCTTCTCTGTCTACCCTCCTACCTCCCTGCCACTGCAGGGATCCTCTGCAACACCCAGTAGTTATGGAATGAGCCGGAGGCACCTCTCTGGGTAGAGAATGGGGATTCCTTGAGGAACTAAAGAACATTAGTCTAAAAGATTAGTTTCTTAGTCTTGCTACTAAATAAATATCTTCTGTATTATCTGGGATTATGGTGGTATTTTGTAGAAAAATTCTCCCCAGATAAATGCTATCTAAATTGATGCTTGGAGTTAGAATACCTCTACAAGTCATTACTGATTAATTTTCAGTAACTGAAATCCAGTTTGTCATTTTTTATTTTCTCAGTCCTTCTTCCTCCACATGTGTAATACTCTCAAGAGAAAACTCAAGGAGGGGTCAGCCAAAGGGGTGCTGATGCAAAATACCAGAAATCAATTGGTTTTTATAAAGGGTATTTATTTGGGGTAGAAGCTTACAGTCACAGGGCCCTAAAGAGTCCAACTCAAGGTACCATAAGAGGTATTTTCTCAGCCAGAGTCTGTTGCCATGTGTTGACGCAAGATGGAGGGCGTTGCCTGCGAGGGTGCAGTCTTCCTCCTCCCAAGGCTCCGTGGTTCCAGCTTCTTCCAATCTCAGCCGCAGGCTGGGACAAATCTTCTCTCTCTCCTGGGCTCATTCCTCTCTAGGCTCAGCTGCTCTGCTCTCTCCAAAAGGCCAACTGTAAACTGTCAGGCAAACGGCTCGTCTCTCTTCCTGAGGCCTCTGCCATGTCTAATGGAGCCTTCTCTCTTTCCTCACGTATCTGCTTCTCTGTGTGTTTACTTCCCAGGCTCCAGGATCAAAACTCTAATGTTCTCTAACTCATGTCATTCTCTCTGTGAGTCCCCGCCCACTAAGGGGGTAGGGACTCAACATCCTACTGATGTGGCCCACTCAAAGCCTTAATTATTATTTAATCAAGTAAAAGTGACACCTCTGAATCCAATCCAATCTAATATGCCCAGAAGAACATACCAGGTCACAAACATAATCCAGTGTCTATTTTTGGAATTCATAAACAATATCAAACTGCTGCAAGGAGAGAATTCAACATGATGGGATTCGACGAAGTGTTTTGTCATTTGACTGCATTTCCCCTCCCAACCTCCTTCCCAGTCACTGTTATGTCTTGAGATTTGGTTTATTGGATCATATATATAAATACACACACACACACACACACATACATATACATATGTATGCTATGTATATATATACATATATGTACATATACACAGCATATACATACATGCACATATATATGTTTTAACATATAATATAAAAATGTATTTTCAATATATGCTTTTTTTAAAAAAAAAAACAACCAAGGAATATGTTTTAGGAACTGAAGAGATTCCTCCTCCTCAACATCCACCTCCTCTCCCCACCACCCAAGTCACCATCTCTCAGTTGGCAGAGTTGGCAGTAGAGGCTTATTCTGGGGACCAGGGTTGAACCGCCGCAGAGAGTCAAAACCCACCAACAAGGAGGCATTTACTCAGTATCCTTTTGTGCAAAGCCTGGAGTCCCACAGCAGGTTTTCGGTTTTCGAACCTAACTCTGACTCATCCAACAAACCTCCTTCTCCCCTGTCTTTAAGGGTGTCATTTCTACAGTGAACTTTCTTGTAAATCAGTCCTTTCATGAGGCTTCTTTCCAGCATAACCCTCTCCATCCTTTCCCTTCAACCTGGCAACAAAAGACATTTTCTCTCCCTTTCAGCACTCTGGCATGACACCAGCTCCTGGGGGAATTCTTCAAAGAAACAGATCCTTAAGCGATCACCGACCTACTCACACAAACAGAGCCCACGGCAGGAAGGCCCAGTTCTGGCTGAGGGAGCTGGAGTATCGCCACCCACCTAGCACAGCTGCTCTGCTAATTTTAGAACCCTCTGAGAAGCCACCTGACTTCAAGGCACTTTGGAGATACACATCACAGTTTATCTCAGGAGGCGCTCTGGGGTGGTACCTTTTTCTGTTCTTTTATTTTTGTGAATTTAAAATTAAGTTGTTATTAAAAAACTTTTTTTTTTTTTTTTTTTAAAAAGAGTGAACCACTCAACAATTATCAACCTGAAAATTATCTCTACCTGGTCTCTCCCCAATGTATTAGACCAGTCATCCAGGGGCCTGATGGACATCTCTACCTGGAGGCTCAGGCACCACCTCAACTTCTACAGGTCCAGAGCAGACCTCCCCAGCTTCCCCCAGACCCTTTCCTCCGATCTATCTCTTTCTGTGGCATTTCCAATTTCCCAAGCTAGGACCTGAGGTCAACCCTGACTACTTTCCCTTCCTCTCCAATCACTAAGTCTTAATCTTAGAACGACCTTATCTCCTAAACAGTTTTCCAAGACTTTCTTCTCTCCATTCCCACAACCTTTGTTCCTATTTCAGGTCCTCTTCAGCTCACGCCTGGATACTGCAAGTTTGCTAACAATCTGCCTTACTTCTCATTCTCTTCAAGTCCAACCTTCATGGCAACTGAGATGATTTTTCTAAAACCATGTCTACTTCTAGCTTAAAACCCTTCAAGGTTTCCTGTCAGGTTCTCAATCCTAACTGCAATTTAGGATCACCTGGGAAGCTTTATAAAAAATTTCAGTGCCCAGGTTCCACCCTCTAGAGATTCTGACTTAATTAGACTGGGTGGAGGAAGGCATTCATATTTATTTTATTTTATTTTATTTTATTTTATTTTATTTTATTTTATTTTATTTATATATTTATTTACTTATATTTTAAGGAGGTACCAGGGATTGAACCCGGGACCTCGTATGTGGGAAGCAGGCGCTCAACCATCGAGCCACACCCACTTCCCCATATTTATTTTTAAAGTTCGCTAGGGAATTCCAATGTGCAGCTAGGACTGAGACCCAGTGACCAGCTGGATGAAGTCCAGGCTCCTTCATGTGGCACCCAAGAGGCTCCCTGACCAGATCCCTGCCCACCTCTCTCCAGCCTGCCTTCTCCTGGTCACTCCGGGCCTGTGTGCCCCAGCAGCTTCCTTAAATAAAAGAGAGCTATCCTACCTGAATTTTCTCAACCAAAGGGCAATGTTTATTTATATAGGAATTCTTCTTGGGGCCCAAAGTTGCTGAAAGTACAGCTGGAGTGCTCAAACTCTAGAACCCTGAGTTAGAAAGCTGTTGGGGACCAAGGTGCTCTCTCTCTCTCTTGCTGGGATTACATGGTCTCTGTTCGCTACTTTCGGGTGTTCTTGGCAGACTCACTTCCTCTGCCTCTATGTACCCAAAATGTCCACCCCACACAGGCAGACTTAACTCCTGAAGGTGTATGTTCTCACTTCTGGCAACACTGACTAGAGGGTGTATCATAACTTAGTTAGCCAACTGATTTTTTAGACATCTTTGTTTTCAGTTCTTTTATATTATAGACTATATTTATTCCCTATACACCATTGCACATACACTTCATTGCATATGGACAATAACGACCTAACAGTGAAATTAGAGGGTGAAAGGACATGCACATTTACAACTTTAATCAATATTGCCATATTGCTCACACTTTCACTATCCATGGGTTAGGAAAGTTTCAAGTCTTTGCCAATTTGATAGGTGAAAAAACAAAGAGGATTCTTTTACAAAATACTTATAAAAATTTCGTCATTGACCAAGATGACCAAGTGTATGTTTCAACAGTTCAAAATACATCAGGTAATTACACAATTCTTTTAACCAAGATTGTGTAACTCATGGTTGTAATATTTTCCCTCAGTTTCCACTTACAAAAAATTAGTTTATTGCTAATTGTCAGTGTATATCTAGTCATGAAAGCCCAGCATAATTTATAGTAGGGTAGGAAGTTACTTATGACATAAAATTGCTACGGTTCATAGTATGCAACAGGAACTAAAATTTTCTTCCCTCTGAATGATCAAAAAAATGCACCATGGCTGCAAAGCTTAGTTAAAAATAAAGAAGATTCTCCGAGAGGGCCATTCTCAGGGCTGGGGCAGAGAGCAGACCACAGTCTACAGGACAATCAACGACAGGAGTCAGCTGTGTACGGGGCTGAGAAGTGGTCTGGACCAATAACTGAGCATATTTCACAGGAGTAAAGGCAGCGGGCCTCCTGGGGAAAAAAAAGATCCCCAAATAAATTGTGTTTCTTTAATAAAGAAGCTCAGTTTTTCTGAGACATTGGGATTGTTTGTTTGCATGCATATTTTCCTGTTGGTTTTTTAGCTTTGAGCTATGTATAAGCCAAATCCAGATATTACTACATTGTCCACATATCCGTTGTCAACACCTTCCAAGTGACAGGTTTTCAGTCACCATGCTAATAGAAATGATTTGCAAAATGATTCCATTATTTCAATAGATGCCAAGAACAATTCAAATCAATTCAACATCTATTCCTTTTGGAAACTAAACATTTTAACAAAGAGAGTTTCTATACTAGATATTGTTTCTTGAACCCAAAACTAAGAGCCAATATTATATAAAATGGAGAATCCTTTCACAGTAGAAAAGCCAACATGTCATTACATTTAGCATGGTATAGAAAATGTTGACAATAACATTCTGAGAAGGGCAAAAAATAGAGGCATCCATTAAGGAAAGGAATAATTAAAGTATCTTTAGGAGATGAGATTATAATATACTTATAAAACTCAAAAGATGAGAGGTCATAAAAAGTTATGTAGTATAAGGTAAATCCACAAAATTTGATGTCATTCTTTATACTAGTGGCACTCAATGGAAAAAGAGATTCCATTCTATAAGAGCAACAGCAACAAAACATAAATTCTCAGTATTGACTCAACTTGGAACAATAACAAAATTTTATTTTATTTGAATAGATGTAAAATACCACAATAGGAGAATAAATGGAGGCTGTAGCCGTTTGGCAATTTGATGTAATTATGAATTCCAAAAATATAATTGGATCATGCTTGTAAACTGATCTGTTAATCTGGGCGTGATTAAGTTATGATTAGGGCATTGACTGGGCCACGTCAGTAGGGCATTGAGCCCCAGCCCTTGGTGGGTGGGGAATCAAATATAAAAGGCAAGACAAAGGACAAAGGGAGCAGTTTTTGAGAAGCAGTTTTGATGTTGGAGTTTTGATGTTGGAGAGAAGGCCCCAGGAGAAGAGAAGTGAGCCGTTCGCCTGATAGTCTACAGCTGACCTTGTGGAGGAACCAGAGGAGCTAAGCCCGGAGAGAAATGCAGCTCCGGGAAGAGAGGAACCCAAGAAGCCTGAGCCCTGGCAAACATCGGCAGCTGTCTTGCTCCAACACGCGGCAATAGACTTTGGTGAGAGAAGAAACTTAACGCTTTATGGCCTGGTATCTGTGGACTTCTACCCCAAATAAATACCCTTTATAAAGACCAACCCATTTTTGGTATTTCACATTAGCACCCCTTTGGCTGACTAATACAGAGGCATAAAAAATGGCAAATCTACCCTGCTTCTGATTAAGAAGAGAATACACTAAAGATAATAGATCTTAAATTAATACATGAATTTAGTGCAACTAATGTTTCCCTAAGATAATTAATAAAATTTGACAAATAAGATGAAATTAGTCCAAAAGAAAGGAAAGTCAAAGATAACAAACTACTCAGCTTTTTTCCTTCATTTATTAATGGTAAATGTATCCTACCAGATTTTTAAAAAAGAAATTTTTATTAAAGTATATCATTCATACATGGACATACATAAACAATAAATGTATAGTAAAATTTGTGAATTTACAAAACAAACATGCATATCATCATACAAGGCTCCCATACTTCTCCCTACCACCAACACCTTGCATTGTTTGAAACATTTGTTATAAACTATGAAAGAGCATTGTCAAAATATTTGTATTTACAGTAATATTTAGCCCATATCTTACATTTAGTATATTTTCCCCAACCCACCCAATTATTAACACCCTGTGTTAGTGTTATATATTTGTTATCATTCAGGATAAAACGTTCTCATATTTGTCCTGTTAACCACAGTTGATCATCCACCACTGTATTCCCTGTGTTATACAGTCCCATGTTTTGTACATCCATTCAAAGTTATCCTACCAGATTTTGAAACACATAACAAGCAAATCTTTATGAATATTGTATGGTATTGACTTAAAAACAGAGAGAAAAAAAATCACTAATTAAATAAAATGGGTATCTAGAAATAAATTAAAATGCGTTTGGGATCAAACATATTGGTGGGAAGGTGGAAAAAGAAGCAGTATAACAAAAGAAAAAAAAAGAATCATTATTTAAACAAAATTGTAAGAAAAACTGGGGAAGAATTGTATATACATATCCATATCACACACAGTGCATTATTGAAAAATCATCTGGTGTCTTGCCTTTTTGTGTGGTCAGTGGTTTTGTGGAGGCAATTTTTTGTGCTGTGGATGCATCAGCAAAGACTGAAGAGAATTTTCCCCTTTTCCCTCTCAGAAAAGGCAGCCAGCCTTTGTGTTCCTGTGTTCCTGGCTCCTGAGTGACACATTTTGAGTTTTAGTTCCATGCCTTTGTCAGGAGTGCTGGTTCCCAGGCAGAGGAGGTTATAGGGGTGGTTTGGGGGACCATGAGGTATCTAGAGCTGGGGATAAGCTGGATCCCAGGAGAGAGTGGGTGGTCCTCTAGCCACGCATTGAAGATTCCCTGAGGAAGGGGATCTATATCCAGGTCACACAGCAGTGGAAGGGCCTTGAATGGGAGTGAAGCCTTAGCTCTTGTTGAGGCCAGACAGCGAGGTCCTCAGCTTAGGAGCAGCTGCTAGGTTGTCCGGCCTGGTGAGGAGGGAGTACAGCTCAAGGCTTCCAGCTGCCTGGAGGACTATGTAGGCTTGGGCAAGGAGCACCTTCTGCCATGACCAAATGGGTTAATGACAGAGACCTCTCTCCCCATCCTGGTCCTGTCACACCCCAACTTAGGAGTGAGGAAGGGGAAGACCTCCTCCCCAAATGATTGCTCAAGGAGTAGATCTGAAGCTGGATCCTGGGTATGGGTAGGAAAAAAAAAAAAGACAGGTCTTGCACCTCAAGTGCAATGAAACAATTCATACCTATTAATGCATCATACATTTCAATAAATTTATATGGTTCAAACAACCACCACAAAGCTCTGGAATGAAACTGATTTCTTGGTAGCATCATTGAACTGCTGAATCAAACTAAAATTGAAACCCATCCTACCTCCCGACTTCAGCTATGTGAGCATATGAATTAGGATTAGGTTCAGCTGCAAATAAATGAAAATCCTAAATAACAGTGGTTTAAACAAGTAGCCCTGGGATACTAAACCTGATATCTGGTAGCTCTGCCATCTTAACACATAATTTATTCTCTCATGAACCAAAATAGTTGCTCCAACTCCAGCCATCACAACTGAATCCAGTCAGCAAGAGGGAGAAAAGAGAAAAATTCTTCTCAGAAGATGCACATGGTACTTCTGTTTACATGTCAAAGCTTAAATATATGGCCATACCTGGCTGTAAGTAAGGCTGGAAAATGTTCTTTATTCTGGGAAGTCATACACCCAAGTAAAAATTGGGGGCTCCATTTCTGGTATAAAGGGGAAATGGATGGTAGGGGATAACCAGCAGTCTCAGTCACAGTGTGCCATCCTTAATGTTGAAGGCAATTTGAGTTGGGTTTCCCGTTACTTGAAATCAAATGCATCCTACCTGACACAGCCTCATAAACTTCCTTTCTACCTGCCATCTCTAATCAGATGTGCTGAAGGGAAAAAAAGGAAAAAAAAAAAAGAAGCCCTTCATTGAGAGCATTTCAAAGTCTTTCCTTATTTTTCTCCACAAGCTGGGGACAGCACCTGGCACAGAGTGGCACTTGATAAATATTTGTCGAATTGAACAAAATTAACTGTGAGGATCAAAGATTCAAACAGAAAATTTTGGCTTGAGGCTTGTCAGCCCTGACCTTGGCAAGTCATTAAACCTCTGAGCCTCTAAGCCTGTAAATGGGAGAAATAATACCTTCCTTCAAGCATTGTTATAAATGCTAGTGACGATGTATGTGTGATGGTTAGGTTAATGTGTCAACTCGGCCAGGTAATGGTGCCCAGTTGTTTGGTCAAGCAAGCACTGAGCTAATTGTGATACAACAGCATTTTGTGGACTTAAATCTTCAATGAGTTGATTGCATAGATGGATGATCACATCTATAATCAGCTGAGGAGATTGCCATCAGCAATGAGTGACATCTCATCCAATCAGTTGAAGGCCTTAAAAGGAGAAGTGATTTCAGCATTGAGAGAGAGAATACCATCTCAATTTCAGACAGCCAGTGTCTCCCGGGGAACTCATTAAGGACCTTCATCGGAGTCCCTGGCTTGCAGCCTGCTCTACAGAACTGGGACTTGTGCATCTTGCTCTACAGAATTGGGACTTGTGCATCCCATGTTTGCGTGAGACAATTTTATAAAATCTCACATTATTTACAGATACCTCCTGATGGTCCTGTTTCCCTAGAGAACCCTGATTAATACAGTATGTAAAATGCCTAACACAATTCCTGACACAAAGTCTTATGGTTGACACACATTATGTATACATTTTGTTAAAAAATAAAAAATTAAGATTATGTACTTTAGATGTTTTAAAGGAAACCTGAGATTGAGAAAAGATGGGTTTCAGCAATTTTTCAAACACACAGAAATTCTATACATCATTATTAATTTTTATTTTTAGGGGAAATATGACTGCTGGGTTCAAAGGAATGAAAGCTTTGAGGAGATTTTTCATTGAAACTCTGGAGGCTTCTTAGCTATCAAATAGTCATTTAGTGTGAATGAATCAAAAACATATGTATTTAATTTATCTTGGAACCCTATGGGTACAAAACGTAACTAGAAAATGTGTTTTGCATTCTCCTGATGTCCAAGGGCTGGAAAGGCAGTGTAATGTTTTGCTAAACCCAAAATTACCTTGAACTCAGCAAATAGAACAAACAGATGAAGAGCCCCATGTCGCTTTTCAGAGCCTCTATCACATTACACAACTCGCCGTGACTTGGGAACATTTTTGTTTGTTTTCTTTAGTTTTGATTCAGAAACCTGCGAGAGAAAACAGACCAACCCCTTTGTCCACCCGTCAAGGTCTGAAAAGAAAAATGGAGACTTCACTCCTTTGAAAATGCCCTCTGTTAAGAAAGGGGGACTGACAGATTCTTAAAGAATTTAGAGTCAGCTTTCTAAGTCACAGCATAGATGAAACGTTCAGTCAGAGGAGCTAAAAGAAAAGTGAGGGAGCTTTTAGAATGCTAATGTTTGAAGACCCTTGGGGATCAATGGGTCCAGCCTTCTAGTTTAGAGGTACCGCAGTTGGGACTACAGTGCAAGTTTCTTGTTTCATCCTGGCAGAAAGAATGGTTAAAAGGCAAGAAAACGTAAACAAAAATGTTTTGGCAAAGACTGTGTTTTAGTTTTAAAGGGTTTCTAGTGCCTTCGATTTTGTGAGCTGCTGTCATGCACTTTCTCTCCTTTGACCCTCTCACTAACACAGGACAGACATTACAACTGCTCTCCCCTTTGAAAAGGAGGAAACAGGCTGGGACAGGTTAAGGGTTTGTCTGAGGCCACCAAACTGCTCGCTGGTGTGTTCATTCCAAATGCGCTTCCCTCCCCACACTACCCATGGACATGTCAGAGGCAAAATAATTCTGTTGCTTTTTGTAAAAGAAATGCTGGGTTATTGTTGATACCATCATCTCCATTTGCTGTATATCTTTGGGGGAGGGAAGGCCCCTTTAAAATTAAATGAAAATATTTTCAGGTTTTTGTCCATGGGGAGGTGACCGACACTCTGCCTTGGGCTGACAGAAGTAGGAGGCACTCCGTCCTGATTCTTCCTCAGTCTGTCCTTTCTGATCTCTTTCTCATCTCCCTTGCACAGGCCCTTATCACTGCACCTGGTCCATGGTAGATCCTCTATGGCTCCTCAGCCACAACATTCCCGACCAAACACTGCAAACCGAATAAAGCTCGAGACTCAGTCTGCTGTCAAAGTCATCAGTGTGTGCTAACAGTTGGGTTCTAACCCTTGTTAAATTGTTCCTTCCTCGAGATGAACTCAAAGTAGAATTTATTTCATTTTTTCAGAATACAGATCCTTTCTACTTGCTCAAAATTACAGACCTGTAAAGTTTACTTGGCTATCAAACATCCATAGTCCATCAAAACATTAAGCTTTCATCATGACAAATGGCAGGGTTGGGGCTCAATCCAGTGATGACTTTGCAGTATTGGATACTGATGGATGCTTGTTCCCCTCATGGAGAAATTGACCTTTCTTTGGCCTTTAATTATGTTGAGCAGAACGAGTGATATACTGGAGTCTGTTTGTACTGGCTTGTGAAAGTTGATTTCTTAAATTTTCAGAAATTTGGGGAGCCAATTGTTAAAAACATCGATTAGTAACAACTAAATTATATAAACTTACAGTTAAATAAATTATATTATAAAACAAAGGTAATAAATACTCAAAACACATCACTTTCTAATGATTTCACCATGTTTAACTAATATATATTTTCTTTATTTTTTTAATTCTTTTTTTATTTTTAATATCTGTTCTCTTGAGGTTTCTATCTACTGTAGCTATGTATTGAAAATACCATACAATGATGTGCTACTGTGCTTCTTTTCCAAATCTGCTTTTAGTGACATCACATTAATAGCTTGAAATCAGCCATGGAAGGAGCATTTACTCTGCAAAAACTGGAAAAATGCAAATGCTATAAATCAGGACCTTTTTTCCCAGAGAGCCAGTTGTTGCACTTTTACCAGCACACCACTGACCAGAACCAACTGCAGACTAAACTACATGTGCATAACAAGATCACTGTTCTTAATGCTTAATGTTTTTGCAAAATCTTGTTTCTAACAACACCTCCCTGTGGTGGTTTGAAATTGCATGTACCCCAGGAAATCATGTTCTTAAATTAAATCTATTCCTGTGAGTGTAAACCTAGTGTTAAGTAAGATCTTTTGATGAGGCTACTTCAGTTAAGGCATGGCCCAAGGTGGGTCTTAATCTTCTTACTGGAATCCTTTATAAATGGGATGAATACAGAGAGAGAAAGTCATGGAAGCAAGAAGCTGAAATCACTGAAACTGGGAAGAGAAGGGAGAGACCAGCAGATGCTGCCATGTGCCTTGCCATGTGGCAGAGGAGTCCAGGATCATTGGCAGCTGTTCTTTGGATAGAAAGCTTTGCCTGAGGATGCCTTGATTTGGACATTTTTCTCAGCCTCAAAACTGTAAGTTTCTAAGTTAATAAATTCCCTTTGTTAAAGCCAACCCATTTCATGGTATCTGCCTTCAGCAGTCTAGCAAACTAAAATACCCTCTGAATCAAGGGGTGACAGCAACAACCTTGAAGGAGCAGATGAGTATTAAGTAGTGTAAAACAAGGATGCGTTTGAGTCCTGTTTGCTTTTTTTTAATGTAGATATTAATGGCTGATAACACTTTCAGACAATTTAGACACACCCTTGCAAAGCAGGAAGAAGAAAATAGTGCTGCTATCTACCCATTTGTAAAAAGAAGGGTTTAACCTCAATCACCAAAGGTGTACAAAAATCACTGACTTGGGCACGCAGCCACACTTAAATGGCCAGTATCAAATAAATCCATAGCATGCCATCAGTCCTTTCAGTGGTACTTTTGTGGATAATTCTTCCTAGCAGACACAGAGGGAATAAATTGTTTTGGTAAACCCAAGGAAAGGGGAGTGACTCATGTGGCTGGTGAGTTTGGTAGGTGAACTGGGCAGGGTTACACAGCCCCTTCTCCTCTCCCTCTTTCTCTTTCCCTTGGGAGAAAGTTCCCATCAGAGACCACATGTTCTCAGCTCCTCTATGTCCTACTTCTTACAGAATCTCATCCTGGCCAGGCATTGCCTATGATGGAGTGAGAAAAGCTGTCTACTTCTGGGGCTCAGAAACAAGAAACTCATTTGCTCACAGACACAAACCACATTTTCCACAAACAGATGTCGTTTTGCTCCCATCTGCCTTATCTCTTTGTCTTATTTTTCGATTGATTCAGAATCCAGCAGGGAAGGGGTATTAGTTGCAGGGCGTCTTTAACCCATCAACTGGCAAGGGTTATGTGACTTAGAAATCAATCTTCCAACAAGGACGTTACTAAGAAATTTCAATGGCTGAAGTGAGAGGCTGTCAAAACTTGCCCAGAATACCTTACATCTTAAAGGTGTTACTTTAATGTTCTACTTTGTGGAAATTTGGCATCTCAACAGCACCGTGGCTCGTGTTGGCCCAGCTGGTAAACTGATTCCCAAAGAAAATCCTGGCTATTCCTCAGACACCTCCAGCCCACCCCCGCAGGCCAGCTCCAGGCAGGGATGGGGAGGCCTTTGATCTAGACAGGGATCCTGCCAGGTTCGTTAAAGTTGCATAACTGAACATTAACCTTTCCTCTTGCTCACCTGGTTTTCAAAGCAAATGCTTCTGCCCTTATTTAACAGAAAAGGTCTCTTGAGCTCTAGACCCTCCCTAGAGAAAATTTTGAATTGTTTAAAATCTCATGTTTCTGAAAAGCCTAGTTGGGAGTAATCTTATGCAGGGAATATAGTTGAATATTTGCTGTAGGAATCTTTACAGGTTGCCCAGAGGAACAAGGCGGATGAATGTTCATCCTGCCTTTACTTCCTTAAGGACACTGTCCAGAGAATCCTCCAGAAACTTCTGATAATAGGCATGAGGAATAATAGCTCAGATCTTTGTGCTAGGGAAACTTTGTCTCCCCTAAGGAAATAAAATGCTTCTTCCTCTCAGATGATAATGGAAGTACCACTTTTCCCTCTTTATCTTGGTTATAAGGAGGCTCAGCCAAGCCTGAGCCTTCAAGCCCAGTCACAGACACAATATTGACCCTTCTGGTGGAGCTATTTTTCCTCTCTTTATCTTGTTTTCTCCTTTTTTATTGGTTTTGATATATTTAATCCCTTTTAAAGCCATTTTAAAATTCTTTTGGAAAGCGAATAAAATGAAAGATTCAATGATTGCTTGGGGCCAGGGAGGGGAGTATATGTGGGAGGAGACAGGGCTTCAAAAGGACATGAGGGGACATTTGGGAGTAATAGAATTCCTATATCCTAATTGAGATGGTGGTAACATGGGTTTATGCATTCATCAAAATTCTTTGAACTGAATACCTAAAATGGGTGTGTTTTATTGTAAGTAAATTGTCCTTCAATAAAGTTGATTTAAAAATTAAAAGATTCATGTATTCTTCCAACTAATAGTATGGGTCTATTACCTGCCAGGCACCTTGCGTAATACTGGCAGGGAGAGTGCACACAGTTGTATAGGCTGTTCGTTGAAAAAGGTACCTGGTCAATGGAAAAGGCAGGGCTGAAATCTAGCCCAGTCATGGCTCACCAAGCCATGTGCCCAACAAGGGGCTGGGTCGTCTCAGAGGCAGCCTTTTTTATTTTGGAAAAGACATTGTATGGGTTCGTGGAAGCTTGGTCTAAAGATACAGTGAAAAAGCATAGACAATTCCCTGCTTTCATGAAGCTTGTAGTCTAGGGGGGAAATGCATTAATAAGCCATTAATAAACATAAGACACTTATAAATTCTAATAAGCCCTATGTAGGAGTAAATAAGATGGTGCAATGGAGAGTGCAAGGCTGGAGGAGATACTCTAAATAAGTAGACAGGGAAGGCTTCTAAGGAGTTGACATTGGACTGAGGCCCAAGTAATGAGACATAACCAACCTTTCACTGTCTGAAAATTGCAGGGCAAAAATGGAAACCACCTATTCTGAAGCCATACTTTTGTCATTGTTAAATGATTTGCTGGCCAACAAATACAAAAGTTCTTGGAATTACTGTTTCCCCTCTCTAATCTCCCTTTTCAGTTCAAGAAGCTAAAGCCATGCAGTTAAGCACCAGCCCACAGAAATAAGCACTAAACTACTTCCCTTCCTATCTCAAAAGTTACAACAGTAACATAAATGAAACCTGCCATCTTCAGAATAAACTTGAGTGTCCTACCTAAGCAGATAAAACAATAATTAAGAAAGCAAGGCTAATAGAAAAGGACAAATATTGTATGATTCCACTTATATGAAATATCTAGAACAAGCAAATTCACAGAGACAGAAAGTAGATTAGAGGTTACCAGGGGCTGGGGAGAGGGGAATAGGGACTTAGGTATACCTTATAGAATTTCTGTTTGGACTGATGAAAAAGTTTTACTAATGGAAGGTGGTGTTGGTAGCACAACACTACAAAAGTAATTAATGTGTACACTGAATGTACATTAAAAGTAGCTAAGATGGCAAATTTTGGTATATATATATATATATTTTACCACAATAAAAAAAAAGAAAGGCTAATATTGTAAGAGATGCTTTCCCTTGAATACGAGGTTTTGTTTTTGTTGTTGTTCTTTGTTCTTTTAAAGAAAGTGACTTTCTTCTTCTCAGCTCACAGATATTCCCTTAATTGCCCTCTAATTCACAGGTGCAACCTCCTGGCAGCCAAGTCTATGTTACAGGGCTTCACCCTCTGACATCAGTGAGTAATCTAGGTTGGACAACTAATTCAAACTTATGTTTGTCCCTTCCCTGGAAAGGATTTAAATAGTTCCAGTCTCAGTTTGGGCTGACTACTTCTCCAACGGCAGTGGGCTTCTCCAATCGGCTTCCCAGCATATCCTCCTCTCCTGGGAAATGCCCTGACCCTTGCATCACAGAATGGCTTCTGGAGAGACCATGATCCTAGGACCTACCTCTCCAGCCACAGTTGATTGGTCCAGAGGTTGGCCCCTGACTCAACCTGGGTCAACCAAAGGTTTCCCTGGGAATTTGGAATTGGACTAAGATTCCAAATCAGTATAGCTGTTCTCTTGAACTCAAGAGTTGTAACCCTAGGAGCTATTGGCTGTGGCCATGTTTCACTTCATGTGTTAGGGAATAGAGAAAGCTAGTCGGCAGCAAAAGCGGGCTGAGAGATACGTGAAAAGAATGGGGAAAAGAAGCAGAGTGAAACCTTGCCCACACTTATCCAAGTCCCTGGCTCCTATTGCCCCTGTGGCTCACCTACAATTCTACTGTTGGTTTCTGTGAGACTCCGTTGAGTCCTAATTTCTGCAAGACTCTTCTGCCATCTTCTGCCACATGGACTAAGTAAAAGAAAAAGCCCATGTGCAGACTGAAAGAGAGTAGCAGCTGCAGAGCAAACCAGAAATGGGTCACTGAGTGCTGCCTGAGGCCATAAGATTCCTGGTGACTTTCTGAGGCCTAGCTGCCTCCCTGCCCTCAGGTTACGCCATTGGATGTTACTGGCTTTTTGGGCAGAGCAATTCATAGATGGGATTGTCCCATTTATGGCAGGACATTTGGCATATTGGCCCCTGCTGATTAATGCCAGTAGCATCCCCACCCTATACATTGTTACAACCGCAAAATATCCCCATCCCCTGACAAATGCATCTCAAGGGACAGTATCACCAGGGTTTGATAACTGCTGCATTTATACTCCAACTCAGCCTGGTTCAATTTGGTGTCTTACTCCCAGAGAATCTTAATTAATATACTGGTCATATATGGCTAAATCCAGAGAGGAATGTCCCTTGGAATTCATCTTAGAGGAAATAGGTCTGTGAAACCCAAATGGCATTTTCATTTCTCTGTGATTGAGAGTCAGCTATATTTGTTTCTAAAAACAAAATGTGTTTAGATTTTTTTTTCTTGCTTCAGCTAAATAGCTCATTTCTTTTCCTTGCACAATGACATGATGGTGAAAATGAGGATGTGGTGAATGCTTCTTTCTTTTTAATTATGTAACATAATTACTAATCAAAATGGCAAAAATTTACTTGTGATTTGGCGTTCTCCATTGGACTCATACAACCAAATGCCAAGGTAAGCCAAATGTCCCTCCTTCAGGTATCACAAGGACGACGAAATGGGAGGACAAAAAGACGGAGGCTGGTATCTCCATCCAGAAGTGAGGGTCCACTCTAAGCCTCTTTTAACCAGTCAGGTGATGAACGCCACAAGTGGTCCTGGCTTAGTTTTCTGCTAACATTAGTAAGTGAAGAGCAAAGGTGATTTTCCTCTGCTACTCCCAATTCGGGATAAAAGACGGAGGAGTTTACAATCATAAAAGAGCCCTATCTTCCCTGCTCAGCATCTAACAAGTGGTGTCAAGTGTTTCTTCACTGGGTCTGACTAGGACTTGCCCATTAAGGCAGGTTGTTTTTTTTTTTTTTCTTCATAGAAACCTAGATTTGGCCATAGCCAGCTCTGCTTGTCCCTTTTTCCATTATCTAAGTTTGAGAATGGGTTCCTCTCTCAGCTGAAAGACTTTAGTATAGGCATGATTAGATTGTCACACACATGGACCTACAAGGAATTCAGGCAAACAAAAAAAATTGTTATAATGACTCTGGAAAATATTACCCAGAGCAATAACTCTACAGCCCCTTAAGATTGCTAATATTCCCGGTTTCTAGTGGGGAACCTGCGCTGGCAAGAAAAAGGACAACCATCATCAAGTTTAAGACCTGGAAAAAAAGTTTCAATTTGGTTTTTGAGCTAATGTGATACACTAATAAATCATCTCTGAAAGAATGTCATTTTAAGCAGCAGGGCAGTATAGTAGAAAGAGAATTGACTAGGGAAGCAAGAGATATGGATTCCAGAATGAAAAATGAATTCATGAGTCTATACTGATACACATACATACATACTTTCATAAATGGAGGGATGGGGAAGAAAAGCTTTTCCTCACAGTAGCATTCCAATTAATAAATGTAGAAGGAATGATAGAATTAGAAAATCCCCATTTGGGAAACAGTACTATAATAATTGTTTCAGGCATGAATCATCGATGGATGATAAAATTCGTGGGCAAAAGTATGAGAAATATATCAACATAGTCTCAAGATATCTCCTCACAAGATACTTAACTACAAAGGGAAAAATGTTAAGTTTATAGATGAAAAAATTGACAGACCCCACCTTAACCAAGTGATCGATGTTAACATCACCAGCAATGGGACAAATCAGAATTGTGTGCCTCCTGATGGAATGCCCTGAGGACAATATCACTGCTGTGAAATTCATGGCAAAAATGCAAAACTGGAATTTAATTATGATGAAACATCAGACAAACCCAAATCTGGGGACATTCTACAAAATAACTGAACTGTGCTCTTCAAAAGTATAAAGGTCATGAAAGACAAAGAAAGACTAAAGGAAACTAAAGAAACATGATAACTAAGTGTGTGTGAATCTGGATTGGATCCTGGGATAATTGACAAAATTTGAATAACATCTGTAGATTGCATTGTATTGTACAGTATTGTATCAATGTTAATGTCTTGATTTTATAACTATACTGTGGTTATGAACGAAAGCATTCTTGTTTTGGGGAAATATAAGATGCAGTATTTAAAGATGAGGGAAAGAATGAGATTCAGATTCTAGCCTCAGTTTTGCCATTAGATGGAAAAATCTTGGGCAAGTTATTTAAACCGTCTGGACCTTGATTTCCTTGTTTGTATGATGAAGAGGTTGCACTAGTTCAGGGTCCTCAAAATATAGTCCCCCAAACAGCATTATTTCTAGGAAGCTGTTAGGAAAGCAAATTCTCTGGCCCCACTCCAGATTCAAATCAGAAACTCAGAGGGCAGAGCCCAGGGATTAACAAGCCCTAGGAGATGCTGGTGCACACTTTGGTTGAGAACCACTGCCCTAAATGGAGCTCTGAGGTCCCTTTTAGCTTTAATGTTCTGTGACTCTAATGTGTCTCTCCTACTGAGGACGACCCTTTTCCCAATCCCCATTCACTCATCATTTATTTGGAGCCCACCACTAACCAGCCAGGGAGCTAGAAGTGCTGGAACTTTGGTGGAACAGTTCTCCTGATGGGCATTCAGCCTCAACCTCTGCTAGCAACAGGTACAGATTAAAAGCAAATCATTTAAAAACCCTTCTTAGCTCAGGAAACATTAAAGAAACCAAGTAATGCATAATTTAAGTTCCATGTAGTAGCTTATCTACCTCAGCCTCCTCCAAAAATGCTTGAGCCAATTCTTTCTAGGAGGAATGGGGCTGTGAATCATTCCTGTGAGTTTCTAATACTAGCTATAGAAATATTTACCTCAACCTTCTCTTCAAGATAATTGTTTCCTGGAATACTCAGGTAGTTGAATCTCTCCTAGGCCTTCTAAATACTTCTACAAGCCCAGAGTCTGATAAGGATAACAAAAACAAACGCGCTGGTGCTCACGCTCTGGCTCTCACTCTTGCTCTCCTTCTTTGACCAGATTACTATTGTGCCCCTATCTTTGGAGTTTTCTCTGCTCACATCCACACCTTTGTCTTCATTATCACCTGACTCCCAAATCTACTTTTTCATTCCTGACCTCCCCTCAGTTTCAAGTATTGAGTTTTGACAAGTCCTTCTGCTGAGCCCTGTTTACAACTGATGTCACCTGAAATTCTCCAGGTCCAAAATGAACTCATCTTCCCTACCCACCCTAAACCCAACCTCTTTCACCCCTTTTGTCTTCATCTGTAAAATGAGATAAAGCCCTTTACTCACAGGGGTGTGGTGAGTTTTATTACTGCCAGGCCCATAGAAAGCACTCAGTAAAAATTCACTACTGATAACATTTTAGTAATCATAAGCAACTCTTCCTAAATTGAGTATCTGTGTATGTTTTTTGCCTTTTTCTCTCCTAGTCTTCCAAATTGGCAGCTCTGGAGTCTATTTTCTTCCCCCTTGTTCTGGCCTCAACTATCTTTATTTTGTTCCTTTCTTGATGGTGTTTGGATGGGGCCAGAGGAATTGGGAGGAAATTCCCTGGGAGACTGCCCTTTTCTTGAAAGGACTCCTGGACAAATCTGATGAGGAGTTCTCAGCTGATGGCTCACAGGCCTTTGCCCCTACGGCCTCCCAACATGGACCGGCCCAGTCCCTCTTCTGGGATTGGATGGTATTAGTAGTTCATTCCTGACATTGCTCTTTTCCCTTGGGTCAAATGACTGAGATAGTTAAATGAAGAATACAAAGTTTCCTGGCTGTTGTTAGCGCATTTCAACTTTCTACCACAGCTTACATGCTCTTTCATTGACTTTTCTTGAAATGCAGTTATTTTCACAGCAAAATAAATATATTAAGAACTAAATCCTTCCATCTACCAAGTATTCTAATCCTTAAACCTAAAAGAAGGGGATGGTGAATGACCACCTCACTGCCCTCGGCCAGCATTTGGTAGCAGGGACGTGATGGTGGCAATGCTCACGTTTCTGCACACACACACCCCCACTTGGGCTCTTGCAACCACACTCTCCCCCTCCCCACCCTTAGTGAGTGAGTACGCCACACTAAGGACTGCATCTAAATCTAACTGGAAGAAACTTGTAAAAAGTTTTCTAACAACAACAGCAAAATTTTTTTAAATAAATAAAAATAGAAAAAAAAGGAGAAAAAAGTTTTCTACTTAAGCTCTTACATTAAAAAAATTTTTTTTGCCATCATAATAACATCTTGGAAATGGGTATATGGACCTCTAACTGGTCTCTACCCTCCTGAACCGTATTTGGTCAAGTAGAGTAAGACTTTTCAACTAAATTGCAATATATAAGAACATTTATAATCTTGCCAAATAAAGGTGTTCAAAGAGAACTTCTTAACCAAAGTTAAAATATCTGCCACTCGGTTATAGCATCTCATATTTGGTTTCAAGGCCTGTGCCGTGGGCCCTATGTTTCAGGGGCTCCCTTCTGACCCTCCTTTTGACTGGTCCCTCTTGTAGGCTAAAGAATCCAGAAACCAAGGGGCTGTACCCACTCAGAAGCCCACCCCTCCTCTAGACCATACTCTGCGTAACCAAGAGACCCCAGAATACCCTCCTCAAACAGCCTGAACCCTGTTTTGTAGCCTGTCCACATCTCTTCCCTAGGTCCATCCTCCTGAAGGTGAAATCTGCAGCTGGTGATCCCACTCCTTGGCAATGGTTACTTGTGCTGGGAGAGAAGCTTGGACATGCAGTTGGTATATCCACATGCATGTGCATCTGCCCTTCACAGTACAAGATGGAGCTGGGGACTGGAAATCAAACGGGGTGAGGCAGGAGTCCATCTGATAAAAGCAGAGAATAGAACATATTTTATTGACAGTTTGTTAGCTTCGTTTATAACTTTTAAATATTTAGACATTTAGTACTGGGCCCTGCAAATGTTAGAGGTAGGCCGTCTCATAGTATCCTGGGAATATCTCTAGGTTTGCAATGTTAACATTGTATAATCATCTGTTTTCATGGCTGTGGCAATTGCCACATACTTCCTCCCCCTCCCAACCTTAGGGCCCTTACACATGCTATCCCTTTCCTGGAATGCTCTTTTCCACTCACCACCCTTAACCTAGACTACCAGATCTCAGCTCAAATATCATTTTCTCAAGAAAGTCTTTCTTGACTTTCTAGACTAGGTCACATCCTCCTTGATTTTCTCTCTCACTTCTCTCTACACTCTGATAAATGCTGAGGAAAAAGTACAATAGTAACAATAATAATGCCAATGTTAATGATAATGATAAATCTCACAGTCATTGATTACTAAGTGCCATATGCCTAAGTGCCTTCCTCACTAAGGCATTATGGTAGGTGCTTTATATGCATTACCTCATTTATTTTGCAAAAGAAGCCTCATAAAGTATTATGCTCACATTAAAACACTGAGGCTAAGAAAGCATGGTGGACTGTTAATACTGACAGTCCCCAAATGAACTAGACTTCCCAGTATTCACAGCCTCATGTGGTCCTTTCCCACATGGATTCCTGGCTTGATCATGTGATTTGGCACATCAGCAAACATGACTTCAGCAGAGACTTGGTAAGTGCTTCCGCATTGGACCTCGTCCTCTTGGAACCCAGCAACCATTTAAGAATCTCAAACTAGAACGTATTTTTTGAGTGTGCTGGAAAACAGCACTGTGGGGGAGGGGGGCGGGGGGGTGCATGTTGAATGTTCTTTTTGTTGTGTCTGCTTTATTAACAATTGTAGACTCCATGTGATCTGTCACCAGTCCATTCTTTCATTCATGACAGTTCACTGTGGCTATATAATAATGAACAGTTAATAATAATAATAAACAATAATAATGATTGATGCTGCTAGGAAAAAAGAAAAAAAAGAATCTTCGACTAAATTACCGAAAGAAAAAAACCACATGGAGAGGCCCAGCTGGCCCAGCCTCTCAGCTGAGCCTAACCCCCAGCTGCCTCTGCAGCTGAATCCAACTCACAAGGGACCCCAGGCGAGACCAGTAGAAGAACCACAGTCAATCCATAGAATCATGTTGCTTTAAACCACAAAGTTTTAGGACAATTTATTATGCAGTAATAGATACCTGATACAACTGAATCAGTGCCTTCTGGGCACTGGGGGTGGGTATAGGAACTGTTTCTCTCCTGCCCTGGCTCCTCTCCTGGTTTACACCTCTACACTATCTAGCCCCATCAACATGCTTCCCCTGCCCTTGTTGTCTAGAGCAGGCCTGGGGTGAGATGGGATCATTGAGAGCAGCAAGTCCCTTGATAGGGTGGGCAGCTTCTCACCCTAGGCCCAGATGCCCCACCACACCCCCAGGCTCCTCCAGAGGAGAATCAGCTATGCCCCTAACTCAGGCCCCAGCCCCTCCCTTCCCTACCCCTTCAGGCCTCTACTCCACCCTCCCACTTCCTCAGACCAGATTTACCCTACACTGCACTTAACAAATAAGCTTTCCTTGCTCCCAGTGTGATTTTTCCATCTGGACTCTGTGGACTTAGTCCTTCTCAATCAGGCAAGCCTAAGGTACAAAAGGCAATGAAAGTTCTGGCCCTTCCACACAAGTGCCAGCCAGAACTATAAATATAGTTTTCCCAAGCTAGATACTAGAATGGAAGAACACTTTCCAGGGAGAGAAATACAGTGCAGATAGCTGAGGCCTCAAGAGTGACTGGCAACTTAGACTATGTCACAAGTTGAGATGTGAAAATCCCCATGCCGTGGGCAGGATTCCAAGGGTGCTTGTCCATTACTGATCCTTTTGCCTTCCAGAAAAATGTGAATTACTTTCTTTAAAAACAAAACAGGGAAGCGGGTGTGGCTTAATCGATAGAGCCCCCGATTACCATGTGTGAGGCCCCGGATTCGCTTCCTGGGGCCTCCTTGTGAGGGCAGGCCGGCCCACGCGGCGCGATGGGCACAGCGAGCACAAGCAGCAAGGGGGGGATATATAAATAAATAAATAAATCTTTAAAAAGAAAACAAACAAACAAACAAAACAAAAAACCCCAACAACAACTGTTAGAGGTTCCCCTCACTAGGTTTGCAATAAACAAACTGTAACTGAGTTCCCCCTGATATACACTGAGGAAAGACAAGCCCCTCCCCCCCCACCCCCCCATAGCCTACGTGCCTAAAAACAGGGCACTTCTCCAAAGGTTGAACAAAGAAACCACTTGGAGATGGGGGTAAAGTGAAATAGAGAGCTTCCCCCCTCCAGACCAAGACCCCACCAGCCCCTCCAGCACTCCAAGGACACATAACTCCCCAGCTCACTATCCTCTAGCCACACAAGGGAAAACTTTCACCTCTAGGACTTCCTATTGGCCCCTGAACCTCACTGGAACCCCGACTCCCTCCCACCCACCATCATTTCCCCGCCTAGAAAAGTACTGTATAAATTCATATTCCCCCTTCTGGGGGGTGGGCTGAAGTCTATTCTTCAGACCCCCTCTGCTGGGAGAGCTTCTCAATAAAACCTCCTGCCTGCAGTTATCATTCTCTGTGTCCCAGTGAGCGCCGTTTTTCCCAACAACAACAATAAAAACAGATTTATGGAGGTATATTTTACATATCAAAAAATTCACCCATTTGAAGTTTATGATTCAACAATTTTTTTAATCTTTTTTTAATTTTAAATTTTATTTATTTATTCATTCACTTTATCCATTTTAAAGTAAACATTTTAAGTAAACATGGAAACATTTGTTTCCAGTTTGACCATTATATATAATGCCATTATGAACATTCACATGCAGTCTATGTGGACATGTGTTTTTATTTCTTTGGGGTAGATATCCAGGAGAGGAATTTTTGGAGAGTTTATTGTTTAACATTTTGAGGAAACATGAGATTGTTTTCTAAAGCAGCTGTGCCATTTTCCACAGCAATTGTGGACTACTTTCCTCTCCCCAGGCCATGGGACAAGCATCCTCTAATGTTTGATCAACTCCCAGCTTTTTTCACTTTAAGAATTAATTAGGTCCTTGAGAATACTTCTGCTATGCTCTCCTGGGTTGAATTATGCTTTGTTCTTTATAGTAACCTTAAATAGTCACTTATGACGGTGACGCTCGATATGCACACGTGTCGTTATTTATTTATTTTAAACACTTAGCTCATTGGGCTGACTCCATAACCATTTAGTTTTATAATGTCTCAAGGGATGGTCATGCAAAGGTACTTACTCAAACTCTGAGGCAAATACATAGTATACATGTAGCTCAGAAAATTCACTGGAGAACTGACCTCTCCAAAGGTGGGTTTCAGAAGAGTGTAATCTCAGGTGGTATTTCCCATGAGAGACATTGGCCCAAAATTTGCCCACATGACACTCATTAAGGTGAAATGCCAACATGAAGGACACACAGATAGGAAACTCCAGAGCCCAAAGAAAGCAATCTTAGGGAGAAGCAAAACAAGTTCAGCATTGTGCCAAGATACACACCAACATATCTGGCAGACATTTATAAGAATTTTCTTAGTATGCAACTAATTTTAAAAGTTAGGTCAAAAATCCTAATTTTTTCAAAGAGTCTTCTAGACTGTATCTACACAATAGCAAGAATATACATGAAGGGAAGCGGATGTGGCTCAAGCAATTGGGCTCCCATCTACCACTCTCTGTACTATTTTGGAAACTTCTTGTAAGTCTTAAAATTTTTCAAAATAAAATTGTTATTTAAAAGGAAGGAAGGGGGAAGCGAGTGTGGCGCAATGGATAGAGCCCCCGTTTACCATATGAGAGGCCCCGGGTTCGCTTCCTGGCGCCTCCTTGTGAGGGCAGGCCGGCTC
>JAQZBX010014821.1:0-38208 GCA_029593785.1 Cabassous unicinctus
ATTATATATATATATGTGTGTGTGTGTATATATATATATATATATATATGTATTTAAAAAGTGCTTAGATTACCTAAATATTACACAGAAATTACAGGGATTCCCGTGTTCCCCATCTCCTACACCTTCCACAATATCCCACACCAGATCCTTCATCAGTGTGGCACATCACTTGCAATGGATATACACATCCTGGGGTCTTGCCAACAAGCATAGACCACACTTCAGATCGTAGACCACACTCTCTACCACACAGTTCAGCATGGAATATGCTGATGTAAAATGGCCTACATCCGTCTCCGCAACAGCACTCAAGACAAACCCCAAGTCCCAAAAAAGCCCCTGTATTTCATCTGTCCTTCCGCTCCCTGCCCTGAAAACATCCAGTGGCCACCGGCTCCACCTTACTGTTGTAATTTCTTCCATTGCTTGAATCACAATATATCTAAAACAGAATACCATTAAGTCCACTTTAGTCCATAGCTCTTCCCCCAATCCTGAGGGGACTGAGATGGTGATGTCCACTCCACCTCCAAGTGAGAGAGGGCTTATATCCCATGGATATGGTGAATGGGATTATCCAGCCTGCAGCTGCATGCCCTCTCCATTCCCTGGTATGGCCGCTGCCCATCATCTTCTCTTTGCCAGTGACTTGGATGAGTCCATTGAGCTGTAGAGTAGGAGTTGCAGCTCCACCGATATTCCAGACAAAGCTGGCACATAGGTAGGCCAGAGGCTCCAGTCTCTGGAAGTACACCTAAAAACTCCAGCATCACATATAGGTTTGAATAGAAGGGACTGATAGACCATGTGCAGGGAGGACTTATTTGAGTCCAACTCTGTCACTCTCAGGAGCACAGATTCCAAAGTAGAGCCCACTAATAAGGCATCAATCTCTGGGGCTATCCCCACTTATATAGGACCTGGGTGTCTCCAGAGCCCTCAGGAGCCCCTCTGGGTGGGGTGATATCCACTTTGGTGTTCTATGAGATCCTATTGAGGTATGCGTAAGCATTACCTCTGGGTTGACCTCCCAACTCTTTTTGAAGTCTCTTAGCCACATGAACTCATTACTCTTAACCTTTTCCCCCTTTTATTCAAGGTCTTTTTCCAACCATGTTGCCAGTTGGCACTTGGTATTAATCATTCATTGCCAGGGAGGCTCATCCCCAAGAGTCATGTCCCACATTGGGGGGAAGGTAATGCTTTAATATGCTGAGTTTGGCTTAGAGATAGGCCACATTTGAGCAACAAGGAGGCTCTCAGGTGGCAACCCTTAGGCACCCTATAACAGTAGGCTAAGTTTCAATTACAAGAGCAAAGACTTATAAGGCTAATCATCAATAAAAGCCCATTAGGTTTTATGAATACATTCCTAGTATGGGGATTGCTGGATCTTAGGTCAGTTTTATATTCAGCTTCTTTAGGTATCACATAACTGTCTTCCACATTTCTAAATTATCACCAATGTGAAGGACTCTTCTCATTTCTTCACATCTTCTACAGCACTTGTAGTGTCTGATTTTTAAATAATGGCCACACTATAATGTGTAAAATATTATCTCATTACAGTTTTGGTCTCCACTTCCCTAATAGCTAGTGATGTTGAATGTTTTTTCATGTGCATTTTAGCGAGTTGCATTTCCTCTTTGGAAAATTGCCTATTCAAGTCTTTTGTGCATTTTAAAAATTGAGTTGCTTTTCTTTCATTGTTGAGCTGTATGATTTCTTTATATAACATGGATATAAACCCTTTATGGATGTGTGGTTTCCAAATATTTTCTCCCATTTAGGAGTTAGTCATTTTACTTTCTTGACAAAGTCTTTTGAAAAACAGAAATGTTTAATTTTCCAGATGTGCTACTTATCTTGTTTTCCTTTCATTGCCCATATTTTGGGTGTAAGGTTTAAGAAACTATCACCTACAACAAGTCCTTAAAGATGATTTCTTAAAATTTTTCTAGGGGTTTTATGGTTATAGCTTTTGTATTTAGATGTTTGGTCTATTTTGAGGTAATTTTTGTATAAGATGTGAATTAGAGATCATCTTTCTTTCTTTTGGATATGGCTATCCAGTTCTACCAGCGCCATTTGTTGAATAGACTGTTATGGCCCAGCTGGAAATGCCTGGTACCCTTGTCAAAAATCACTTGACCATAGATGTGAGGTTCATTTCTGAGTTCTTGATTCAGCTCCACTGGTCAATATGTCTACCTTTGTTTCAGTACTTTGCTGGTTTTTTGGTGTCATTTTGTTCTTTAAGGAGCACTGGGGATTAAACCCAAGACCTTGTACATGGGAAACAGGTGCTCAACCACTACATGGAGCTTGTACATGGGAGCTACATTTGCTTCCCATGCTGTTTTTACCACTGTAGCTAAGTAATATGATTTAAAGATAGGATATGAAAAACCTCCTAATACATGCTTTTTTACAAAAGACTTATTTGGCTATATGGGACCACTTACCTTTCCAAATACATTTGAGAATTGGCTTTTCCATTTCTTAAAAAAAGGCTGCTGTCATCCAATGAGTCAAGCAAGGGGGTTATCATGGGCCCTGGGAGGATGGGGTGGGAGGAATAGAATAGATCAAACAGGGGACATTATTGGTCAGAGGAAATGTTTTTCATTACCAAACAGTGATGGACACAGGACAGAGTAAATATCATCAAAATTTATAAAAGTATATAGTCCAAAATATAAACCATAGTGTAAAGCTTTGTAAATGTTCAGTGGCTATGTTTTACTATTTGTATATCAGTTATAACAATGTTACCATCCACATGTAAAAAGATATTAATATGGGCAAGAGGAAAGGAGGAGGATGTTGGTCATATGGTAGTCTCCTGTATTCTGTGTGTGAGTTTGCTGTGACCTAAAATATCTTTGAAAACAAAGTGAAAAATAATGAAACACTAGGGAATGAGAGTGGGAAGGTACCATGGTACAGACTGGACAGCAGATATTGCAATGATAAAAGGCAAAAGTCAATAAAAATTTTTGTTCTGTTTTTCATTTTTGAAATATGCCAATCTTTTCATTTTATTTTAAATTTAGTTTTTTTAAAAAAATTTTGTGTATTTTATCTCTTACATTTAAACTTATAATTATTATTTCATTTTCCTATTATATTCAGCTATTGTAATGAATTCATCTTTGAAGAAGCTTTGGATCACAGGAGGGTTATAACTGGGGGGAAGATCATTGATGTGGGGTGTCAGGGATGGGGGATGCATAGGAGGAAGTTAATCTGAGCATAAATATATGGTATATAAAAATGTTCAAATGTTCACAGGGCATTGTCACAGTGGGTGGAGATTCACTCAATAAATGAAAGAATACTGAATTCCCATCCTGGAGAGCACTGCCACATTCTCTAAGGGAGCAGCAACAATTCCCCAAGTGCCGGGGCAGTGACTGGCAAAGGATGATTCACTAATGGACCCTTGATATTGATGACTAGCCTTATGACTCTTTGCTCTTGAAATTGAAACTTAGCTTAGTGTTAAGGGGTGCCTAAGGGTTGCTTCCTGATAGCCATCTTGTTGCTCAAATGTGGCCTATCTCTAAGCCAAACTCAGCATATGAATGCATTACCTTCCTTCCAGTGTGGGACAATTCTCCTTGGGATGAGCCTCCCTGGCACCAAGGGATTGTTAACCAAGTGCCAACTGACAATGTGAATGGAAAAAGACCTTGAACAAAAGGGGGAAAAGTAAAGACAAATGAGTTTATATGGCTAAAAGACTTAAAAATGAGTCAGGACATCATCCCAGAGATAACACTTATGCACATCTCAGTAGGATCTCATAGAATTCCAAAATGAATATCACTGCAAATAGGGGGCTCCTGAGGGCCCTGGAGACACCCAGGTCCTATGTCATGGTGGATAGCTCCAGAGTTTGGTGCCTTGCCCATGGGCCCTATTTTAGAGTTTGTGCTCCTGAGAGTTGGACTCAAGTCTGTCTTCCCTGCAAATGGCTTATCTGTCCCTTCTAGTCAAACCTATACTTGGTGCTTGAGTTTGTAGATGTACATCCATAGACTTGATTCTTTGGGCTGTCCATGTGCCAGCTGGGCCCAGAAACTCAGTGGAGCAGCAACTCCTACTCTACAGCACATTGGACTCATCCAGGCACCTGGTGGGGAGATGATGATGGACAATGGCCATTTCAGGGAATGGAGAGAGTCTGAAGCTGTGGGCAGGAAAATCCCATCCATCTTCCCCATGGGATATAAGACCCCTCTGAATTGGAGGTGGAGTGGACATCATCATCCCACACTCCTCAGGATGGGGGGAAGAATTACGGACTAGAGTGAACTTACCTTTATTCTACTATAAACATATTGTGACTCAAGCAATGGAAGAAATTACAACATTGATGTGGAGTCAGTGGCCACTGGAGGCTCTGCATCCAGGGAGAGGGAAAAGCAATTGTAATACAGGGGCTTTTTCAGGGCTTGGGAATTGCCCTGAGTGACATTGAAATGATAAATATAGGCCATTTTATATCATCATAAAACATGCAGAACTGTGTCGGAGAGAGTGTGGTCTACAATGTGAACTATGGTCCACGTGTAATGGAAAAGCCCCAGGATGTGTTTATCAATTGCAATTATTGTGCCACACTAATGAAGGATGTTTATGTGTGAGGTTGTGGGAGGTGTGGGAGGTGGGGCATATGGGACTTCCTATATTTTTTGTGAAACATTTATGTAATCTAGGTATCTTTTTAAAAAATAAAAAAATAAATAAATCTTGAAAAAAGGCTTTTGGGATTTTTATTGGGATTGCAATGAATTTGTAATTCAGTCTGGGTAGAATTGACATCTTTTTGATGTTAAATCTTCTAATTAATGACCACAGAATGTCCTTCCATTTATTTAGGTCTTCTTTGGTTTCTTTTAGCAACATTTTGTAGTAGTCTGAATACAGGTCCTTTATGTCCTGGGTTAAGTTTATTTCTAAATATTTGATTCTTTAACTAGCTCTTATAAATTGACTTTTTTCCTGACTTCCTCAGATTGCTCCTCTGTGGTGTATAGAAATTCTACTGATTTTTGTGAATTAATCTTATATCGAGCCACTTTGCTGAACTCATCTATTCTATTAGATTTGTTGTGTATTTTCCAGTATTCTCTAGGTATAGAATCATATCATCTGTCAATAGCAAAAGTTCTACTTCCTCCTTTCCTATTTGGGTGACTTTTATTTCTTTTTCTTGTCTTATTGCTCTAGCTAGAACTTGTAGTACAATATTGAATAATATTGAATAATTGAATAGTGGTGACAGTGGACATTCTTGAAATGTTCCCAATATCAGCAAGAAAGTTTTCAGTTTTTCACTGTTGAGTACAATGTTAGTTGTGGTGTTTTCATATAAGCACTTTACCATGTTGAAAAATCTATATATTCTGATCTTTTGGAGTGTTTTTATCAAGAAAGAATGCTATATTTTTTCAAATGCCTTTTCTGCATCAATTGAGGTGATCATGTGATTTTTCTTCTTCAATTTATTGATGTAATTTATTACAATTGTTGATTTTCTTTGTGTTAAACAACCTTGCATACCTGGGATAAAACCCAATTCATCAGGATGTATAACATTTTTAACATACTTTTGGATTTGGTTTGCAAGTATTTTGTTGAAGATTTTTGCATCTATATTCATTAGAGAAATTCATCTGTAATTTTTTTTTCATAGTATCTTTTTCTGGCTTTTGTATTAGGGTGATGCTGGCTTCATAAAATGAGCTTGGTAGCATTCATTCCTGTTAACATTTTTGGAAGAATGTGAGCATGGTTGGCATTAGATCACCTTTGAACAATTGGTAGAATTCACCTGTAATGGCATTTGGTCCTGGGCTTTTCATTTTGGGATGTTTTTGGTGACCACTTCAGTCTCTTTACTTGGGATTGGTTTGTTGGTCTTCTATTTCCTCTAGGGTCATTGTAGGTTGTTCATGTGTTTCCAGGAATTTTTCTATTTCATCTATATTGTCTAGTTTGTTGGCATACAGTTGTTCATATGATCTTATGATCTGTCTCATTTCTATGGGTATAGTGGTAATGACACCCTCTCAGTTCTAATTTTATTTATTTTATTTGCATCTTCTTTATTTGTCTTTCTCAGTCTAGCTAAAGTTTGTTGATTTTGCTTATCTTCTCAAAGAACCAACTTTTGGTTTTGTTGGTTCTTTTTTTATTCCTCTAAATTTTCTTTTATTTCTGTTCTGGTATTTATCATTTCTTTCTTTGGTGTTGGTTTGTGATTAGTTTACTGTCCTAGTATCTCCAGGTGACAATTAGGTCCTCAATTCTAGCTCTTCATTAATTTTAATGTAAGCATTGAGGGTTATAAATTTCCCTTTCAGCATTGCTTTTGCAAGGTATTGATATGTTTTGTCTTTGTTTTCACTTGTCTCAAGACATTTACTGATTTCTCTTGTAATTTCTTATTTGACATACTGATTATTTAAAAGTGTGTTTATTCTCCAAATTTTTGTGAATTTTCTACTTTTCCATCTGTTATTGATTTCCAGCTTTATTTCATTATGACTAGAGATAGTGCTTTGTATAATTTCAATCTTTTTCCATTTATTGAGACCTGTCTTGTGACCCAACATATAGTCTATCCTTGAGAATGATCCATGAGCACATGAAAAGAATGTATATTCTTCTGTTTTGGGGTGTAATGCTATATAAACGTTTGCTAGGTCTAGTTCATTACAGAAGCTGTTTCTTGATTTGTCCTCTGTCCACATGTTGTTTCCAATGCTGAATAGTGTGTATTCAGCTCTCCAACTATTATTATAGAGATGCCTTTTCTTCCTTCAGCTTTGTCAGTGTATGCCTCATCTATCTTGGGGTACACAGGGTATATGCATAAATATTTTTATGGTTATTTCATCTTGGTGAATTGCCCCTATTATTAATATATAAGGACTTTCTTTATCTCTTATAAAAGTTTTGTATTTAAATCTTTTTTCCCAATATTAGAATCACTACTCCAGTTCATTTTGGTTAAAACTTGCATGGAATATTGTTTTCCAACCTCTTATTTTCACCCTAATTGTGCCCTTACATCTAAGGTGAGTCTTTCATAGATAGCTTATAGAAGACTCTCTTTTAAAAAAATCTATTCTGTTTATGTCTTTTGATTGAGAAGTTTAATTAATTAGTATTCAATATTATTACTATAAAGTCATTACTTACTTCATCCATTTTGTCCTTTGGGTTTCTATTGTCATATCTTACTATTGTCTGTCTTTTAAACCTTAACTAACCCTTACTAATTATATTAGTCAGTGAAAGGGATGCTGATGCAAAGTACCAGAATTCTGTTGGCTTTTTAAAAAGGTATTTATTTGATGTAAAAGCTTACAATCCCAAGGCCATGGAAAGTACAATTCAAGCTACCATAAGAGGTAGTTTTTCACCAAAATCATCTACCACATGTTGAAGCAAGATGTTGGGTCATCTCTGCCTGATCTCTCAGGGTTTCCTAAGTCAGACTCTGTCATATGGCTTGTTTGTTTCTGGGCCTTCTCAGCTGCTCCACTGCTTTGTTCTCTTGTGCTGAAAACTATCAGGTGAATGGCTCTTGTCTTCCTGGACCCCAGGATCAATCATGATAGAGCTCTCTTTCCCTTCTCATGTGTCTTCTTGAGTAAATGTTCATTTATAACAGCCCACCAAGGAGGTGGGGACTCAACCTGAGCCATGCCTTATTGAAGTGGTCAAATCAAAGCCCTAATCTTAACAGGTAATCTAATCAAGATATATCAACTGAATCTAATACATTCAAAGGGTATCACACCCAGAAGAATACATTAGTTTACAAACATAATCTTTCTCTTTTGGGGATTCGTAAATAATCTCAAACTGACACACTAATAATCTTCATTTGTACACTCTTCTCCAAGTCTCCCAGTTTTGTTTTTTCCTTTCAGGCTGCAGCCATTTGTAGATCTGGTCATCTGGTAACATACTCATTCAGCTTTTGTTCATCTGTGAAGATTTTAAACTCACCCTCATTTTTGAAGGACAGTTTTGACAGACGAAGAATTCTTGACAGGCTGTTTTTCTTTCATTACATTAAATATATTATTCCTCTTTCTTCTCACCTCCATGGTTTCTGATGAGAGGTTAGCACTTACTTATTGAAGTTCCCTTTTAGGTGATGCATTGCTTTTCTCTTGCTGCTTTCTGAATCCTCTGTCTCTGGTATATTCATTCTGAAAAGGTGTCTCAGAGTAGGTCTATTTGGATTCATTTTGTTTGGTGTGTTCTTGAGTATTGATACTTACGTCTTTCACAAGGGCTGGGAAGCTTTCAGTAATTATTTCCTCAAATATTCTGCCTTTTTCCCATTTCTTCTCCCCCTGGGACAACAGTAACATGTATGTTTGTGTGTTTCATCTTGTCATTCAATTCTCTGAGACTCTGTTACATTTTTGCCATTCTTTCCTTTCTGTTCTGCTTTTCCAAGTTCAGATGTTTTTCTTCAATTTCATTTAATTGTTTTTCTGCCATTTCAAAATTTTTGTTTTATGCCTCTACTGTATTTTTTAATCAAATTTTATTAAAAATCAAAATCTATTCCAGAGTTATCCATTTTCATGCACATTTTATAGAATGATGATTAACATCATTCTAAATGAAAACTTGGGTGAGTGGGTTTTGAAAAAAGATTCTGAATTATAGTTATACTGAGTCATAAAATAGCAACACAAGTCAACAGATCATTCACAAAATTGTCAAAGCCATAAAAAACATTTACACTAGACTGACAAGCAATGAAGTTAAGTTTTGAGTGCTATTTAAAGACCATATATAATAACAACACAGTCCCCATTTTACTATTCAGGAGTTTTTTTGAAATTCTGCAATTACTGACAATTTTTAAAATATGAAGAGAACTGATTATTACTGGGAAGAGAGACTCCAAATAGTATTTTTTCTCCTTGCTGTTTCCTGGCTTGGCAGCAGATGATGCTTTTTCGTGAATCTTACCATGGAGGTCTTTTTCAACCTTCACTTGACCACGATTCAAGTCTGTCCAGAGCTGAGTGTCAAAGTGGACTCTGCTGGCCAAACTCACTGGAGAGAAAAAAGCCCAAGTATAGTGTCATTGAACTACAAGCTTTAGCTGCCAAATGGGAACTCTTTCCCCATGGGGCACTTTGGATCCTTGTGTTCAGTGTCTGGCAGGCAAAAACAGGACACAGCTTCTTGGAAAGTTAATTTACCCTCATCATCAGGATGAGAAGGAATCAAGTGTGCAGCTATATATTTGAGGGAAAGAGGAGTATTTTGGTATCCACACAATTTATTTGGACACCTCTTTATAGTTCCTCCTCAATTATGTTAATAAATGAACAAGGGCAGGCCCTGTATGAGACAGGCATAGTGACTCTGATATTGGGTTTCTTAGAATTCATAGTCTAAGAGTTAAAGGAGGGAGAAGTGAGTAACACTAAAGTGGTCACTCTGCCTTGTGTGATGGAGATTAGAGTCCATAATAAATATTGTTCTTTATCTTGTAAAATACTCTTTTATAAAGTTCAAATTTTTGCACCACATCAGGATCTCTGAAGCACTTGATACAAATGCAGACTTCTGGTGTCCACCCAAAGCAGAGAGGAGGGAGCATTCAGTGAGCATTCTCATTTCTACATTCTCCAGGGGATTCCCTACATGTGAGATCTGTGTCTGGTGTTAGAATTCCCAGAAGTCAAATCTTGTGATTGGTCTTTCTCTCTGTTGTGTTGTGGCTGCTTTAGTTTTAATTGAATCACACAGTCTGTATCATGAAATTATCATCACATTTTAATCTCCAGACAAAATCCTCCAAGTGAGGAACCTCTAGTATCTCCATATTCTGGCACATCCTGAGTCACACAGACTCCAGGAGGGCAGTTAAGAGTTCAGTCCCTAGAGTCAGATCCTGGATCCACATCCTATGACTCTATCCCACTAGCCAGGAAAGCTTGCACAAATTATGTGGCTTCAACATTTCCCCATAACACAGAATTCACAAGGAAGTGCTGCCAATTCTCTGAGTGCATCTCCAGTAACCCATAGCTCAGTTCATAAAGATTGAGGCTCCATATTCACCCACTGTGATCTGGTAAGGGGAGCCTCCCTATAGAAGGATAGTAGGAACAAAGTCAAGGGCCTTAGCAAAGGGTCCTGCTCATCCCCATGTACCTATGATACAGAGACAAGACCTAAGGATACCAATAAGGCTACTTCATGCAGACGTCTGATTTCAGTTCCTCTTACATGGCAGCAGAGGTTGGGAAATGACACTGGCAAGAGGGAACTGGATCCCATTTGTGTTTTACTTGGTCAACTCTGTCCTTTTCCACCCTGAGACTGAGCTCCTCTTGAGGTCCCAGTGCCACAAAATCTTAAGAGTAAGATAGGAGAGAAAGGGACTGGATGTCATATCCTCTTCTGAATGGAAAATGGACTTCCTCTTACCCTTAGTGTCCCCTACACACCAGATGTGGCTCTTGAGTGAAACATGAAGGGGGCTGGGGCTCTGAAGGAGAAGTGACTACACTCTGGAAGTATACCTTGGAGCATGCAGTGGATTTGTCTTTCATGAAGTTATGTTTACAGATGAGGGAAGCTTCTCTTATTCAGATTGTGTGTTTATGGGGGTACTTTACATAATGATAGGCATGGAAAACTTCTGCAAGCCGTACCTTGGTTGTGAAGATTTAAGATTTTAAAAATGCTCCCTTGACCAGCATCTTGACTGAAGGAAAATATGTTTTACCTCAGAAATATTGGAACATCTGATAGTTTGGGATTGGGGCTTATTTGAAATTTAATCAGTTCAGATCCCCTTGTGGAATATAATGGCATATATCAGAAACTACCAGGATATGCAGGCACTGATTTTCCCCTTCTAGACTTCTAGCAGGATTAATGGGTCGTCACGATGTGAGATGCCTCAATCTCAAGAATAGATTGAAGAGAAGGAGGATTCATCTAGGTGCAGATTGAGATGACTGGGATGTGAAATACACAAAAGACACTGTTTCTCCTCCTCTCCTACACAGACTTTCATACTAGTATTTCATAGACCCTGGCCCACACCAGTGGATAAGGTATTGGGGTGCCCTTCCCAAATCCATTGGTATGACCAAGGGACATGCATAGATGCTGGGTAAAGGAAAAGACCTCTTTAAGTGTTTGGCAAAAGATTATGGTTGGGCAAATGTAATGGCAGAGACTGGGGGAAGGAGTGCTGTGCTCTTGTCTACATATGGAGCCATTGATGCAATGGCTGGAGTAGAAGTGCCTGGAGTAGAAGTAGAGGCAGCAAGACTTCCAAAGGTGAGGTGGGGGAAGGGCTGGAAGAGGGAGGACAGTCTTATTTGCACAATGATCATGGACCTGTGCTGAAGCCTTGGTTTCTTTTTTCATTTATCCATGTGTCCCTCACTCTGTCACTCACTTTCTAGTTTTCCACTGTTCCCCTCCAGCCTCAAGTTGATCCTACTGTGTGCAATTTTTAAACCAGACAACATCTCTAGAAGGAAATAAATGTAAATAAGGATGCTTGCAGAGTGAAGATGGCAGACTCTGGTGATGACTTAAGTTTCAAAATAGGGTTCAAGATCACATTCACATTTGGCTGAGTAAGTTCTCATCAGTTATCATCCTTTCCATTCTGCAATGAGCAAAGCTAAAACATTAAAATAAAGTTCTCAGAGGGGACATCCTCTAGTCTTTCCATCTCCCCAAACACACAAGATTAAGGAGTTGTACAATTCCTGGGAACCAAATAAAAAAGATACTAACCTGAAGGAAAATCATAGGTCAGAGTTCTGATTACCAAACAATATAATTTTTAATTTGACAAAGAAATGCATGGAGCCAGACAAACTTAATTTTTCTGACCTCCTCAGATGAGAATTTCATCAGATTCCAAAAGCTGCCAGGCATTCCAGAAATTCACTTATTGCAGGTAGGAGAACTATACTCTCCATCAAAAGACAGATGTACCTGAGACCACATATTGATTATTGTTCTATGTTTTTCTGTTAGCTCAAAACAAGAGAATCATGCTCTCAACAAATTCCTATGGAATAAAGGCATTTTGGACAAGTAAAAAGATTATGAAATGAAAATGAGACAGACAGCCAAAAGCTGACATTTGATTGAGCAAGGAGTCTGCAGGAAGTGTAGTTACTGGCTGACTCCATGTCAACCATAGTCTGTGAAAAACAGGATGTTAGGCAAATTTATAATAGGACCCCCAAAGCTCCCTGCAGAATGGGGTTTACACCCTAAAATCCCTTTCCCTTGATTGAGGGCTGGACTTAAGGAATAGCTTGTAATGTTTAGAATGCATAAAAAGGAATGATTAATCACTTCCCAGGTTGGTTTACAACAGACTGTGAATTCCAACTTGATATCAGACTCTATTGCCTTCTCATTTGTAAGTTTTGATGAATGAATCATCTATGTGGAAGGGCCCAGTTAGCAAGGAAATGAGAACAACAGACAATAGCCATTGACCAAGTTCCTCAGTCCAACATTTCCTTTAAGAGAAATGAAATTCTTCCAAACACCAGATCAAACAGCTTGGAAGTAGATCCTCCCCTTCACATGAGGCCACAGCCTATTTGACATATCTCTCTGTTAACACACTGAACTTCATGTTTAAATGTTAAAACAATGTCTTTGGATGTTTAGATATTAAAGCTAGGAAGGAAGGACATATATTTTTTTCTCACAACTGCATATCCAACCACTAGAAAAATGCCTGTCAGTGCTCAATAGCATCTGAGGAACAAATTTTAAAAATCAAGGCATATTTACATTTATATGTAAAAATATAGGCACATATAAGAGAACAATAACATTGAAATTCATTACCAAAAATGTTTGCTACTAAAATGCTTTTGCATACATTTTTTTGTTGTTTTGTTTTGTTTTTTTTAATTCAGAAGACTATTAAAATAGTAAAAGACAAAATATTACCTTTGGAAACAAGATTAATTATAATTAAGTAATAAGCATATTGCTTGGTTTTTCTTTACAAGTAATTTTTTTTTATTTCTTTCAGGAGATATCCTAAGATCTTTAAATTTTTTATTTTATTTAAAAATAGTCTATTTATAGTCAAATCAGTAATGAAACTGGATAATTCATTCCTTTGAATGCTTAATATTTGGGACTTCCAGGGTTTTACAGTCTTTATGACATCAGATAATTCTGAATTGAAGAGATCTGTGTTCTATGTTATTTTTATTCCTTGATAGTAATGTATATACACACTAGATACATGAAAAATAGCTTTCCATTAAATATGTATTGGCAGCAAAACAAATTGTACTTATTCAGAACAACACTGATGCCAACCCTGAGAGAATGTTGGTAGCCTTACAAATCTTCCGCAGGACTTATCCTCTTTCTGAAAGTTCTCTACATTATTGTCCCCCTCCCCAAAACCAGAATCCACAAAACAGTGAAACTTCTGGGAAAAGGAATGAAGGTTTCTTTTGGATATTTTAGAGCAATTTCAGAATGAAAAGATATAACCTATTTTCATTATCTGTATATAAATGTTTTACATATTTAGATGGAAATTTTTTATTTAGTGATATTTTGATTACATTTTTCTTCATTGGCATTCAAGGTAAACAAGGTGTGCCCTTTTTATTCATGGCTGATGAAGTTATTAACAGCATAAAGAGGCACTTTCAATAGTGATATTTCTAGAGCAAGAAAGAAGCTTTGACAACCTGTGTCCATGAACCAATAATGGATAAATAAAATGTATTTATTATGGTATATACATAGAATGGAATATTTTTCAGCTGTAAAAAGGAATGAAATCCTGATACATTCAACAACATGGGTGAAACTTGAAGACATCATGTTGAGTGAAATAAGACAAGCACAAAAGGACAATTGTTGTATGACACCTCTGGCAATTAGAATAAGCAAACTCATAGAGTCACAATCTGGAATATAGGTTACCAGGGATGGAGTGAGGATAGGAAATGGGAAGTTAAGGCTTAAAAGGTATAGGGTTCCTATTTGGAATGATGGAAAAGTTTTGGTGATGATTGGTGGTGATGGTAGCACAACATTATGAACACAACTAACAGCATTGAAATATAGATCAGAGTATGATTAAAAGGGGAAATGTTAGATTGTATAAATACCAATTTAATAAAAATAATTTTAAATCCATGGAATTATACTACACAAACTTTGAGCTGTAAAATAAACCCTGGACATTTATTAATAATACAAATGTAAAATTGTGCTCTCATTAAATGGTAAAAATTACCCCACACCAATGCAAGTTTTTGTTGTTGGGTGGTATATGGGAATCCATATTTTATGGATTTTATATTTTAGTTCCGTAAACCCACAACTTCTTTAATAAAATAAAAAAGAAAGAAGCTTTGAGTTCTGGAATGTGGTGATAGCACCCTCAATAATGACCAAGTGTCCCTGGATTTTCCATTTCTTTGAGTTCAGGTGAGTACCAGTGAGAATTTTCCCCAAGAGAGATGGATCTCTTTTATTTTGTAAATGAATTTTAATCTGAAGATAATTGTGGGATCTCACTGCAAGCATTTATGTACAAACAATCTGAGGGCAGATTTGGTTATTGTTTAGAAGAAATTCCCCAGGAATTTAATTCATATGCAATGGTCAGAGAGGAATCTCTCTTATTTTAAGGTTCTAGGGTGTATTTTTCTGCAAATATTTCCATGGGGAACGTGAGAGGCAATGAAATTAATGAATTAATAAACAAAAAATGGCAAAATACAGGTATTGCCTGAAGATGAAGTAGTGTTCTGTTCAATAGAATTCAGCCAAAGAAGGGAAAGGCTAACACAGATGGGAATTCAGACAATGGAGGAATTCAGAGGGAATAACATTTAAACTGACACTGAAGGAAAATGAATACAGTGTGATCATGTGTGTGTGTGTGTGAGTTTGGGAGGTGATGAAGGATGAGAATAGTACTCAGTGCAGAGAGAATAACAATGCTCCATTGGGCTTTGTGGTGCTGAAAGGTGGTTACAAGAATTAATTCCCAGATGTCAATGAAGCCATTAATTAAGACTTGGAAATTGGAGAAGATATAACTTTTACTTGTTTGGGGGAATGTAATGTCTTCAATTTGAGAAATATTTTAATTTAGGCACCAGTAACTCTTGGGGGAAATATAACTAAATAAATAAAAACAAAATCATCTCCCAACCTAAAAAATCTGTCTACAAAGGTAAAAGAGAGAGAAAAACTATTTTATCATTGAATAAACATTAAAGCAAAATGCGGTGAACCACAGGCATTCTGCAGATATTAAAAGACAGAAAGAAATCTTAACCTTTTTTATGTGACTAAGCAGATACAACCTATTTCATACATATTTTCAAGTTATTTCTCATATCTTCATGACCAGAGGTAGGTTTACAATTTGGAGCCAGGAACACACTCCCTTAAACCCCCAGCTCCAGAAGTTATATTCATCTCTTATCAGGAAATTTGGAGCAATTTTCTTTGATTACATCACAAAGAAATGGCTTCCTTTCTTGTATAGACCTTGTGTGATAAAATTTGCAAGAGACTCAGTTAAACTTTGATGCACATTTCAAATATTTGCATTTCAAATGGACAGAGAAAGTAGTATTGCTCATAACTATAGGTTTTCTAAAGTAAATCCTCAGAAAGATGGGAGGGAGAAGGATATCTTTTCCCTTATGTTCAACAGGGAGAATAAAGATTTTCTCATTTTTAAATTTTCATCTTTCCTGACATAAGACATAAGCATACAGAGGTGAAAGCTTAGAAATGAAGCCCAGATTATAGTATATTCACTGTCACTATAGGGACAGAAATGAAGGAAATGTCATCAATCAAAGAAATGTGTCAGATAGTACAGTGTGTGAAATGAGGAGAGAAGCTAGAAGTGATTATTGAGATGGGTGTGCTGCCAGGTCCCACGAACCAGTGTATCATAAGGCCCTGCAAATGGGTTTGCCACCAGGCCCCATGAGTGGGTGAGTCCCCCAAGCCCTGCATACAAGTGTGCGGTCAGGCCCCATAAGTGGGTGCACCACCAGGCCCCATGCACAGGTATGCTGCCAGGCAATGCAAGTGAGTGTGTCATCAGGTCCCACATGCATGTTCACCAACAGGCTCCATGCATTGGTGTGCCATCAGACCCCATGAGTGGGTGCACCACCAGGTCCCATGAGCTGGTGAGCCCCACAGGCTCTGTGAGTGGGTGAGACCCCCAGGCCCCACACACTGGTGTACTATCAGTCCCTGCTGAGCCATGCAGCAAGATGATGACATAGCAGGAGAGTGACACAAGGGATAGTCAATACAAGACATGCTGAAAAACCAGGAACTAAAGTTACACAGGTGGTAGGACGTCTCTGCCACATTGAAGATTCCAAGGATCAAATCTCAGTGAAGACAGGAGAAGAATAATGAGAAGAGAGGGCAGGAAACAGACACAGAGAATTGCCCAATGAATGGACATAAAATATGTGTGGACATTATATATTCCAATGAGCTCAGGATGGATCAGATACTATGATATAAAGTCATCGAGGAACATAATTTGTTTTCTCAGGGTAGAATTAGTTTTGCAATTCTATTTAACTTGTTAATTTTTCACTCCCTGGGGACAATGTTAATATGCCATAGTAGCAGCAAACATGAGAAATTCACAATAATGGAAAACAAAAGAAGTTTCTTTATGTACATCATGGAACACACTCCTCACCCTCTACCAACACACACACACACAGAATACCTGGCAGAGATTCCTGGGGGCAGGTTCCAAGGAGCAGGCTGTGGAGGAGAAGACTCAACCACCCCTTGTGCTTAAGCAGTCCCCCTTCTGAACTTCTGTGACTCCTGCAGCTCTGTGCACCCTTGACTGGGAACAGGAGGTTAGGTCTGCCATGCTTCCACCTGGAAGTGTGCTCCTAGACAGGATAACCTCCTTGAGTCCCAACAAATACACCAATAAACTGTGGCTGTCTTCTGACTGGACAGGACAGAAGGTTGGTGCAATGAATTTGGGGAGAGCTGTGGCTCAGCAGGGTTCCGGTGGGGAATCATGTGGGAGGTCAGAGACACATATTGTGCTGCACTAGGAGCTTTATCCTGGGTTGTCTAGATAAATGGGGGTGGGGGTCAACACCTGGGTCCAGGTCTGGTGTGGGCAGGGGAGTCTGAGTATGGGGTGGATGCTCACTGTCTCCTGCTCTTTCCACTGGTCCTTTCTGAACCTTCAGTGTTGACTGTGCTGAGGAGCCCACTGCACCCAGGCTCAGTCTCCTGGCTCTGAACACCCTGAACACATCTCAGTGATTCAGCCACAGTCAGGGGAGAGGCACATTTTCACCACCAGTAACATCCTGAGATATCCTCCTCTGTGGACCTCCAGCCAGGAGAGGGTGCCAAACTGCCTTTTCTGAATAAACCATGATGGAAGTCCTCCAAGTTCATCCCCAGTGACACAGGTGCAGCCTCCACTTCATTTCTGAACAACCCATGGGGAGCCACAGTGGCTCTGGGACTCCTCAGGTATGTCCATGTGAGTAGTTAACTTCCTCTTTACCCCTAAGCCTGAGGAGGCACCTTTGTCCTGGCTTCTCTGAGGTATTTTTCTTTAAAATTTCATTTTCTGCACTGTTCCCAGAAACAGGTTTATACTCTACTTTCTTTAGTAATATTTTATCAAGTTGTATTTTACCAAATATCTTTTCATGAGGGCTTTGCCAGCTCAAAATCTTGCATGCTGTGGGACTTTTTACAGATTCAGGACTCTTTTGGGGGACAATCCTGATAGAGATTCAGAGAGAAATGAAATTCATTTATCATACTGAAAGGAATATGCAAAATATTGCAACCTTCCGATGGAGAAGTTGGGGACTAGACAGTTCTGACTGAGCCATCTGGGAGCCAGAGGTGAACAGGAAAATTGTACCCATATGTATATACCTTTATTAATTTTTAATGGTTAATTTTCCTGCACTGCTTGCATAGATGAAAAAAGTTGAAAAATTATAAGTATGGGTAATACAATTCCCAACATTAATTTTAAATGTTATTACTTAAAAATCCAAAATTTATAATAATTTTAGGTTTCTGGCTTTCCAAAAGCAAACTTGGCAGTGAAACTTTTGAAATACACTTTTAATTTATCTTGTTTTGAAATGAGAAAATTGCCATGCTGTACAATTTCTCATGACCCAGTGATGATCTTATTTCTAAGTTCAGCTTAGTGAAATGTCTTTTGTTTTAATGTGGCTGGTTTTGTTTAAAATATATATAGATAGAGTGATAGAGGTGATATGCACAATGTGAGAATATACTAAATGTCACTAAATGGTACACTTTAAAATGGTTAATTTTATTTTAAGTGAATTTTACCATAACAAGATATGAATGCCACTTCCAAATTAGGATAAATTTGTAATAAGTAAAATTTAACAAGATATGTATGCCACTTCCAAATTAGGATAAATTTGTAATAAGTAAAATTTATGCATTAAGACACATCAGTTTTTGAAGTTGGAGACATGATGGTGATTTTCAATACTCAATATTGCATACTGCATTCAACATTTCTCCAGGACTTAAGTTATCACTTTAAGAGCTGTGTCAGAAGCTGTTTTTTATATGTCAGATGTATTCGTTGAAAGTAAATATTGTCTAATGAAAAGTCAAAATCTAGAAGTACTTAGTCTAATTTTGTGTATATTCATTGAAAGGTGAAATTACAGTGTCTCATTTTTTATATGCTTGTTTCCTGTAACAATCATTTTCATCTGGTGATGAAACATTTTCAAATTCTTTATTGTCTCTTTCTCTACTTTCAAATTTGAAAATATATCCATATGTCTCATTAAAATTTATATTTTTCAAATACACTTCAAGGGGATATAGGCCTTCTAATCATCCACCTTTATATAGTATCAGGATTTTTTGTTGAGTTTTATAACTAACTCCTCTTGAGTTTGTATATCATCTCACACTAAACAGTTTCATCAATATTTGTAATCTTTTTGCATGAAGAATTTTTTTATTTTGGCATAGTATATTTCTTTATCTTATACCATATACACATTAGGTATAGTTGATATTATATATATATTCAATAAAAGTTAATTTGAGCAATAACTGCCCTGATTACATTTGCTTCTCTATTACCTTAGCACATAAAGATAAATTACTGCATTTTATAACTTCCAGCCATTCTCTGCCTTGAAAATCTCCCCATGATCACATCATTACCTCATGTATACAAGGGCATTAAGATCTCCCAAAAGATTCTGGAATAACAGGTCTCAGTCTTGGCAGTAGGAGTTATAGAACACATTTCTTTCTCCATGACTTTCCACTTGGGCAGAAGGCAATTAACATTCAGAACATGCAGCAGAGGAATGAGTTCCTGTGAAAAACTAATACAAATTTATCATTTTTTTCACAGACACCCCAAATATTCAGGCACCAAAAATATAGTGCTATTAATAAAATATTTGCATATTTCCTACTTAACATCCAGACTCTTAAAAGGTTCATTATATTCACAACTTTAGTTGAACTGCATTTGGGTAGATTTGGCCTCTGAATGCTTTGGAGGCATAGTACAGTTGCCAGATTTTGTCTGGGTTCTTGATTAAGCTATAAGAAATGAATTTCAAGAGCAAACCACATTGAGTAGACCAATAATTTATTAAGGTAGGGAAGGAAGAGAAATGGGACAAAATAACAGATCATAGGCCCCTGGTAGAGAGGAAATGGCTGAAGAGTGAAAAAAAGGGCTTATTTATAGACTACAATTGTCCATTAAAGAATATACATGCCCGGGTTATACTTGCATGGCCATCATGGGAGGAAAAAAATGGCAAGAGCCAGGTGCAGAAAGCAGGAACCAGGGCAAAGACAAGAAGAAGACTGATTTGGCTTCCCATTTGATTTTTAAACCATTAATTTTTCAGCCCCATTGTCAGTGGCATGGGAGGAGTTCCAGCTGTTTGCTCTTCTGATTGATTACCCCACCCATAAATCTCCCAGAAGGGCCCAATGATAAGGCCCCTGGAGAATATCTGGGGCTTCTCCTGGCTTCCAGGGGAAATCTCATTCTGAATGGGATTTCTCATGAGGTTCTTCCAACAGGCACCTTGGGGGTATTGATGTCCATGTGAACTTCTTGCCAGGTTCCAGATCTGTCTATTGATTCCCTATCTAGCCTTCTTCATTCCTCCATCAGAGAGTTTACACTTTTATTCTTAAAGAGGTGCTAAAGGGCGATGGTCTTTCTTCTGTAATTACTTCTTGCTGCTTAGGGTCAGTAGGCCCTACCTGACAGGGTGTAAAACCCTCTGGCTATTCTACTTTGGTTGGAGGAAGATAGATCAAGCACCCTGGATGAAGTCCCTGCATGGCTAACAAGATGCTGATTCTGGAAGAAATAAACTTAATTAGAATCTTGAGGATATATGGTCCCACTAAGGATACTGGACCACAAAAGTAGAAAAGACTAGGTGCCTATAAAGACTGCATCTTCCCAAAGTTGGTGGGAAATTATATTGTTCCTTGTTATTTTATGGTGTTGGTCAACTCTAGGGAGAGATTGCAATAGACAATGGGGTTAGGTATAAATTGCCAATCCCAGTTCCAACGGTAGAGGAGAGGAATGAGAAGAGGCATTGCCCTTTTAGTTAAACTACAGGAAGTGAAAACAGACGAGATTTCATAAGGGATCTTTGGTTTGCCCTCCCCCTAGCAATAGGCATTTGGGCTAGAGTTAGAGGGAAAGGCTGGCATTGACACAGACACTACTTAGCTTTGTCTCTTGACAAGGTATTTCAAGCCGTCCAATGGCTTTCACTTGTATGTCTCATCAGATGCTTCTGGTGAGCTGGCATTTCCTTGGACAGCTGACTTCATTTGGGATAAGTGCACAAAGCTGGAAATTCCTTTCCCTTTAATAGCTGTGGGAGTGATAGAACTACAGAGTAAATTTCCTTTCATTTTGGCTCCATTTGAGAGTAATGCTTGGGTTTTTTTTGTTTTGTTTTGTTTTGTTTTTTGCCAAGTTTTGATCAGATCCTGGTTTCTAGGCCCTGGGTGAGGAAAGTTATCCATGGACCATCTGGAAGAGGCTAAGCTGAAGTGGGTTTTAACCACCTTATTTGCTGTTTCCCTTTTGGTGGGAAAACACTTAGCCCTGGTAAGATGACATGTCAGTTTGCCAGTACTCCCCAGGGTATGAGTGGGACAGGTTTTTTAATAAGGGCTGTGAGGGAGGCCTGGGTTAAACATGTCTTCCACCTAGTGTGGGGTGAAGACTGAGAGGTATCCCCCAAGTTAATTTCTTGACTTTTTAAATTAAAAGCACTGTTGCCCCCACTGCTCTCACAAGGTGGCCTATTTTTATCTTATAGGCATGTTCATTACATAGAAAATGAAGTTTACCAGGACTTTTAATATGTTCAATGTCCCTCTGCATATGATCTAGAATAGAGAAGTTATCACCATAATCATCAGGCATATATCTAGAGGAGATATAGGTACAGTACTTAATAAAAATCAATGCAATCCTCAATGAATAAGTTTCTCACTGAGTTGTAATAGATTTAAGCTACAGGTTTGCTATACCCTACATGTTATCTCTTCATGGGAGCAGGCCATAATATCAATTGTGTTTAAGTTCTACTCAAAGTACTCTGATAATCATTGCTCCACTTAATAAGTCCTTCACACAGCCAACATGCTGCAGCACCATTGACCCTAGAGAGAAGCTAGGAAAGTAGGTTCCAGTATTCCAGTGGCCTAGTGCATAGCACCCTTCAGCACTATGAAACAGTACCAGTCTGGAGGTGATATCCATTGTATATTTGGCTATATTGAGCCATCATTGGCTGCTGCAGGAGTTTGAAACTGCAAGGTAGTCTTCATTGACTTCAGGTGCACAACCAGAGATGTAGTAGACACCTTTATTGTTTTAGGGGTCAGTGACCAACCTAGCCAATAACTCAAATGGAGAGGCAACCTGTAGTGTATTGAAGGCCAGGTTTGAATGCACAAGAGATAAGGTTTCTTCTTTTATAACAGTTGAACCAATTTCACTTATGATTTCTACAATAAGCTCACTTGCAAGACAGTATTGACATTTAAAGACTTATTTTTACATTACCTTTAACTGTTATCCAGTTTGTAACAGGTGAACCCGAATTCTAAGTTACTTAGGCACAAGCAAACTGTCACAGTTAAACACAGATTTCAAAGTTGAATGCAAAGTTAAGCACAGATTAAAACAGAAGAGAGAATTTTATGCCCTTAGCATTTCTAGGAACTTCTTTTATCTTAATTGATGGCACATGATTCTCCTTATTTTCCAGGAGAGGCTTAGTAACCAGTTTGGATCTTGATTCCTATTCACACCTTTTATAGACACAACTGAGTTTAAGCTAATGGAAGTTTGAGGTGTATTTCCTCATTGCTTTAAGGTGACATGACATGAGGTTTCTGGTCCTCAGATCTATCTGTCCTCTTTTATGCTGGTTTGACTAGAATTCAGGTTTCCATACAGAGGCTTCTCTTGGCTATACTGTGACCATGTGGACCAGTAGTAGGCAAATTTTCCTGCTTCTTGAGAAAACACTCCTGTGAGGAGTCTGCTGGTAGGCTAAAGACCATGTCCATTATTCTTGGAAGAATGAAGAAGCACTTTTTAGTTGACTGACTTGGCATTCCAGAATCCAAGTCTGACTAAAATGTTTACCACTCCAAATAATTTGGAGCTGATGCTCTGGTCTCAGTGTCCCGAGAATTTAATCCAAAGCCTTGCTGACAGGCATTCCTGTGGCCAACTTAGATCTTGGGGGAATGTTTGAACATCCCAGAGCTCAGGCCAAAGCACCCAAGATGGATTGGTGGGAGACATTGAGAGAAGGTACCCCAAACCAAAGTGCTTGAGCAAGATCTCAGGGGATGATTGGCTGCCCCCTAAATAGAAGGACCCAAAGCATAGGGTCCATTCAGAGTTTACTGCTTTGGTTCTCAGCACCCCTACATTCCAGGGTCTGAGACTGACTGCACTATTACCAAAACTAAAGCTCCTGAGCTAAGTCTCAGGGGAAGTTTTGTTGCTCTCTGAATCAAAGTGCCCAAGGCTTCAAGAATTGGGGGACATTCAGAGTTACTTCTCTGATTCCTGCCACCCTGGGAGTCACAGAAAACTTTAAACTGGGTGTTTGCAGGGCTATTCTGGACTTGGAAGACAGACTGAATAGACGAGATGCCTTCCAAGCTGAATATTGCTCCTTCCTGGAGAAGGGGAAGAAGAAAACTTATTATTATTATTACAAAAGTCCTAATTTTATGACTTTACTGTCTAGAAGTCTCCCAGTTAGAACAGCCATCAAAAAGCCACTAAGTGATTAAAGATCAATTTTTTTAGCTAACGTGCCTTGGGGCCCTGAGGCAATAACTTCCTCAGTAGCAAATGCGTTTTCAGTTTTACAGTTTTTAAGATATTCCAAAGCATTTTAAAACAAACTCATAATGAGAAATTCAGTAGTAGGAAGTGGGAGGATTAAACATAGGTAAAAGTTAATTATACAATGTTGTCTTGGCCTGTGATACCCCTGGGAAAGGGATATCTCATGGCATTCATATTTGGCCCTGCCCACCACCTTCCCATCCCATCCCAGATCAGGTAGCTGGGTGTGATTGATAGGAAGGCAAGCCTGCAAAGGTTTGGACCCATGGGGAGGCACAAGCCCCCAGGTCTGAGTCATTGTTACTGCCACTGAGAGAGGATGGGAGAAGGCAATGGCAGCCAGGCCTGAGGGCAAAGCTGGTGGCTGCTCAAGGGTCTTGAAAAAGCTGCTTTGCATCACCCAGAATTTGGCCAGTGAACTGTCTTGGGAGGACCCTGCTTTGGGCCCCTGCCCTGTGCCCCTGTCCTCACATCTGGGGTAAAGTCTCAAAAGACTGGGCATGTGGCATGGATGCAGAGAATCCCCACACCACACTCTCCTCCCTCCAAGGAATATGTCCTATAGGGGCTAACAGGTGAACCCATTTAAAATGGATAACCAAAAGAAGGCATTAAAGAGGCTGTCGGTCATAGTTTCACTCACCAATAATCTGGATGGCAGCACCAAAATATATTGCTGTATTTTGTCTAGGTTCTTGGCTAAGCTACAAAAAATGAATTTCAAGTGCAAGTCACATTGATTAGGCTAGTAATTTATTAAAGTAAGGAGGGAAGAGAAATGGGAGAAAATAACAGATCATAGGTCCCAGGTAGAAAGAAAGGGGATGAAGAATGATAAAGAAAGCTGATTTATAGACTACAATAGCCCATTATAGATTATAAATGCCCATGTTTTACTTGCATGGACATCATGGCAGGGGAAAAATGGCAAGAGCTGGGCACAGAAAGCAGGAACCAGGGTAAAGGCAAGAAGAAGACTGATTTGGCTTCTCATTTGCTTTTTAAACCATTAATTATTCTGTCCCTTTGCTAATGGCATGGGAGGAGTTCCATCTGTTTGCTCTTTTGATTGATTACCCACCCATCAATCCCCCAGGAGGGCCCAATGATAAGGCTCCTGGAGAATATCTGGGGCCTCTCCTAGCTTCTGGAGGAAATCTCATTCCGAATGGGATTTCTCATGAGGGTCTTCCAGCAGGCATATTGGGGGTATTGATGTCGACATGGACTTCTTGCCAGGTTCCAAATCCATCTATTGATTCCCTATCTAGTCTGCTTCTGTAGCCACATGTGTTTTATTTTTAAGTAATTTATTTTGTAATATCAAATAGATGAAAATTACAAAGTAGTACAATCCCTTCACTAAGATTTCCCAGGTGTTGTAATTTCACCATATCAGCCCACGAAACAAACAATTCACAAAAATTACTTCAGTGTATTTATCTCCAATAAAAGAACATTTTCCTAGAAAACCCCAAATCAGGAAGTCAACTTTGCTTCAATGCTCTAATACTGTTGAGAGACCCCTTCAACTTTTTAAAGAAATTAATTGCCATTTATGAAGTTGCCTGTTTTTTGTTTTGGCACTCTCCTTGTTACTGCAAATCTTTAGTTGTTTTCTGGAGCTTGTAGAAAGAAAGCTGTGTCAGTTTTTGCTTGTTGTTCAAAACCCCTGTCAGGAGACAGAACACGGGAGTATCTTATATGCCATTGGGTGACATCATGCTTCTGTCATGTTTATACAGTATGATTTATATGCATAAAATCCAACCTTTGGTGTGCTATTAACAAATATTTGACAAAGTGTACAGTCATTTAACCACCACCACATTCAATGTGTAGCTCACCCAAATAGTTCTCTTGTACTCCATTGCAGTCAATACTTCCTACCTTCTCAAACACTAGCAAGCACTTAGATGTTTTCTTTTCCTGTTGTTTTTCCCTTGCTAGAATTAAAAATAAAAAGGAATCATATAATAAATTGTGTTTGGAATCTGGCTGTTTCACTTAATATAATTCATTTAAGATTCATATGTGTTGTGTATATATCTATTTCCTTCCTTTATATTGCCTACTGGAATTCCTTGATCATGATATGTCATAGTCTCTTTATCCACTTACTATGTGAAGGATGTTTGGGTTTTTTAGAGTTTTTGTTGATTATGATTAAAGTTGCTAAAAATAGTTGTAAAAAGTTTTTCATTGAACATAAGCTTTAATATCAGTAAAGTAAATTCATAGTTCTTGAATCACTGGGTTATATGGTAAGCATATTTTTACTTTTCAAGAGAACACAGGTTTTTTTTTTAATGGATCTGTAATATCTTGAAGTATATTGCCAAATGTGTATGATATTACCATTTGTAATGTATCTTCTCCATTACTGGGTATTGTTCATTTGATTTTTTTAAATTTCACTATTTTAACAGATGTTTAGTGTTGTCTCATTGTACTTTTAGTTTACATGAACTGAAATCTGATGATGTTGAGCATCCTTTCACACCCTTATTTTCTCTAAACTTATGTGTGTATGCAAACATCTTGCCTTTTTTAAAATGAGGTTCTGGTTTTCATATTTGTGAATTTTTTAATGCTTTATTTTATGCACATAAATGTTATTGGATGTAAAATTGCCAATATTTTTAATCAATCTGGGACTTGTCTTTTTATTGTTTTATCATTGTCTTTCTATGAGTGGAAAGTATATTTTGATCCATACAAAATTTTTAATTTGTTCTATTATGGTCATGCTTTTGATGTTTTATTTAAGAAATAATCACCAAACCTATATACTCACATATGCTTTTATGTATGTGAGGTACTGGGACCAGGGATTGAACCCAGGACCTCATAAGTGGAAAGCAATAATGTTTCCACTGAGCAACATTAGCTCCCCTGAGTTGGTTATTCCATTTGTTTGCATGTTGTTTGTTTATTTGTTTGTTTTTGTTTGTTTTTTGTTTTCTGATTTTTTTGTTTGTTTTTATTTTTTCCTTTTTTTCATATATATTTTAAAAGATGTTTAGATTACATAAATGTAACAGAGAAATTACAGGGAATCCCATGATCTCCATCTCCCATGTCTCCCATACCATCTCACATAAACATCTTTGATTAGTGTGCCACATCACCTGCAATGGATATACACATCCTGGGGCTTTGCCACTAAGCATGGGCCACAGTTCACATCATAGACCACACTCTCCCCCACACAGTTCTGCATGGTATATGCGATGCAAAATGGTCTATATCCATCACCACAACATCACTCAGGACAATCTCCAAGTCTTGAAAAAGCCCCTGTATTACAATTGTCCTTCCCCTCTCCCCCCACCCCCAAAAGCATCTAGTGGCCACTGGCTTCACCTCACTGTTATAATTTCTTCCATTGCTTGAATCCCAATATGTCTACAACAAAATAACATTAAGTCCACTCTAGTTAATAGCTTTTCCCCCAATCCTGAGGGGACTGGAATGGTGATGTCCACTCCATCTCCATGTGAGAATGGGCTTATATCCCATGGATATGGTGGATGGGATTATCCTGCCTTCAGCTGCAGGCTCTCTCCATTCACTGGCACGGCCATTGTCCATCATCGTCGTATCCTCACCAGGTGACTTGGGTGAGTCCATTGAGCTGTAGAGTAGGAGTTGCAGCTCCACCCAGATTCCAGGTATGGCTGGCACATAGATAGGCCAGGTGCTTCAGTCTCTGGAAGTACATCTAACAACTCCAGCATCACATATAGGTTTGAACAGAAGGGACTGATGGACCATGTGCATGGAGGACTTATTGATTTCAACTCTGTGACTCTCAGGAGCACAGATTCCAAAGTAGAGCCCACTGAAAAGGTGTCAATCTCTGGGGCTACCCCCCTTATATAGGACCTGGGTGTCTCCAGAGCCCTCAGGAGTCCCTCTTTGTGGGGTGTTAACCACTTTGGTGTACTGTGAGATCCTACTGAGGTATGCATAAGCATTACCTCTGGGATGACCTGCCGACTCTCTTTGAAGTCTCTTTGCCACATGAACTCATTTGTCTTTACCTTTTCCCCCTTCTATTCAAAGTTTTTTACCAGTCATGTTTCCAGTTGGCAGTTGGTATTAGTCCCTTGTTGGCAGGGAGGCTCATCCCCGGGAGTCATGTCCCACATTGAGGGGAAGGTAATGCATTCATATGCTGAGTTTGGCTTAGAGAGAGGCCACATTTGAGCAACAAGGAGGCTCTCAGGTGGCAACTCTTAGGCACCCCATAATAGTAGGCCAAGTTTCAATTACAAGAGCATAGACTCTTAAGGCTAGTCATCAATAACAGAAACCCAACAATGGGCCACCCTCTATTGCCAGACACTGCCCCTGCACTCGGGGGACTGTTGCTGCTCCCTTGAAGAATGTGGCAGAGCTCTCCAGGCTGGGAATTCAGTATTCCCTCATTTATTGAGTGATTGCCTACCCACCATGACCATGCCCCATTATTCAAACATTTGAACAATTTTATATATCTTTCATGTATATTCAGATGAGCTTACTCCCATGAATCCCCCATCCGAGACACCCCCAACCATTGATCCTCTGCAACCCCCATTGTAACCCTTCTATCACCTAAACCTTCCTTGAAGATGAAGCCCATATAATAACCAAATACAATTAATAGGAAAATGAAGTAATAGTGATAAGCTTAAACACAAGAGATAAAATACAAGGAAACTCAGAAAAAAGAACTAAAAATAAAATATAATTAATGGATTGGGATATTCAAAGAAAGAAAATTGGAAAAAACAAAAGAAAAAAATATTTTTTTAAATTTATTTTTATTTATTTATTTATTTTTTATTTTTGTTTTATTTTAAATTTTTATTATTATTTTTATTTTTTCACCTTTTATCACTGCATTGTCGGATGTCCAGTGTGTACCCTAGCACCTTCCCCCTCTCATTTCCCAGTGTCTACCAAATTTTTATTTAGTTTTCAAAGAAGTTTTAGGTCACAGCAATGTCACACACGGAATACTAGAGATTCCCAAATACTCAACCTCCCTCCCCCTTCCCCACTCCATATTAAAACTTTTTTTTTCTTTTGTGTATGGTAGCATTGTTATAACCATTATACAGATAGTAAAAAGTAGCTACTAAACATTGTCAATGGTTTACAGTATAGTTTACATGTTAGATGGTACAGTTTAATATTTTTTGATGATATTTACCATGTTCTGTGTCCATTACTGTAAGGAATGAAGAAGATTTCCCATGACCACTAAATTCCCCATTTGATCTTTTCTGTTCCTTCCTCCCCATCCCCCTAGGGCATATGACACTCCCCTGTCTTGGCTCGTGAGATGACAAGATTCATTGTTACATGCCCTGGGTATTCTAACCTGTCCTTCCTAATCTACCCACCCATTAACCCTGCACCACCAAATCCAGTAATATCACTATCCACCTTTCCTATCCTTCAATATGTAACTATATTCTATCACTTTACTATAGATTATGTCCATATGGGTAATGGCTCGCAACCTACCCTTCTCTCTCTCTCCCTTGTTAACCTATCTTTCAGACAGTGGTTCTCAGAAATGGTTAACTTTCCTCAATTCAAATCAGTGAGGTCATAAACTGTTCATCCTTCAATGTCTGGCTTGCTTCACTCAACAAAAGGTCTTCAAGATTCATCCATGTTATTCCATGTGTTAGCACTTTATTCCTTCTAACAGCTGAGTAATATTCCATTGTATGAATGTACCACATTGTGCTTATCCATTCATCTGTTGATGGGCACTGGGGTTGATTTGAACTTTTGGCAATTGTGAACAATGCCACTATGAACATTGGTGTGCATATATCTGTTCGTGTCTTTGCTTTCAATTCTTCTGGGTATATACCCAGTAGTGGAATCCCTGGATCATACAGAAGTTCTATTGTTCGTTTTCTGAAGAATTGTGAAACTGTCCTCCACAGTGGCTGTTTATTTGTTTTTAGGAGGTACTGGGAAACAAACACAGGATCTCCCATATGGGAAGCAGGTACTCAAACACTTGTGCCACCTCTGTTCCCTTCCCATATGTTTTTAAGCAGATTTATTAAGATATAATTTTAACACCATACAGTTCATCCTTTTTAAATGTAGAATTTTTCTTTATTATATTCAGTCATATATACAACAATTACTATGGACTATTTTAGAACAATTTTATCATCTTGAGAAAGAAACATTACACCCTTTACCTATTTCCCCCTTTTCTGCCCATTTCTCCACAGTCCTAATGAACCAATAATCTACTTCCTATCTCTATAGAGTTTCCTATTTTGTACTATCATATTAATTGAATCATAAAATTCATCTTTTCTGTTCACACATAAAGATTTTGTTTTCTTTTTCTTTTTTGTTAGCTACAGGGCTGGGGATTGAACCTGGGACCTTGTATGTGGGAAGCTGACACTCAATCACTAAGCCACATTGGCTCCCCTGTTTTTCCATCTGTTGATTGTTTGCGTTTTTCTTTTTAGGAGGCACTGGGTACTGAATCCAGAACCTCCCATGTGGGAAGCAGGCACCCAACCATTTGAGACACACCCACTCCCCCACACTTAAAGTTTTAATGGTTTATCCAAGTTGAGGTATATATCAGTACTTCATTCATTCTTAAGGGCTGAATAATATTCCATTGGTCATTGTGTAGCTATACTATAGATTTTATTAATAACTTTTTTCTTAGGGAAATTGTAGGTATACAGAATTATCATGCATAAAATACATAAAACATGGAATTCTCACAAACCACCCTATTATTAACATGCAGTGTTATTGAGCTACATTTGTTATAATTCATGAAAGAACATTTTAATAATTGTGCTATTAACTATAGTTGACCATTAAAAAATTGGGTTCATTTTGTTGTACAATCTTATGTTTTTTCTTTTAATTTTTAGTCTCTTAACATACATATGACCTAAAATTTTCTCTTTTAACCACATTCACATGTATCATTCACTGCTGTTACACATTCACAATGTGTTACTTTCACCACCATTCATTACCAGAACTTTACAATCAAACACAATAGAAATTCTGTACAATTTAAGCATTGACTCTCCATTCCTTACCCTCACCCCAGCCTGTGGTAACCTATATTCAGGAGTCTGACTTTATGAGTTTACCTATTCTAATTATTTCATATCAGTGACAGATTGTATTTGTCCTTTTGTGTCTGGCTTGTTTCATCCATGTTGTGCATAAATCAGAACTTCATTCCTTTTTAATGCTAAATAATATTCCATTGTACATGTATGCCAATTTTGTTTATCCATTGGTTGATGGACATTTGGGTTGCTTTCATCTTTTGCCAATTGTGAATAATACCACTATTGCTAGGAACATTGGTGTGAATGTATCTTTTCAAATCCATGCTTTGAATTCTTTTTATACCACACTTTTAAATCCATTCATCTATTTATGGACATTTGGTTTACTTCCAATTTTTGGCTATTATCAATAATGTTGCTATAAAGACTTGTAGTCAAGGTTTTTGGGTGGCTTATATTTTCATTTCTCTTTTGTATATACCTAGGACTGGAATTTCTGGATTCTATCTTTATTCTATACATAATCATTAGAGGAACGGCCAGATTATTTCTCCTCATGTCCACATCATTTTACTTTCCCAGCAACAGTGAATAAGTGTTCTCTTTTCTTCCACTTCCTAAACAAACAACTTTTGAATATTATCTGCTTTATTTTAAGCATCCTAGTGTGTGTAGAGAAGTACTGCATTTTGTTGGGTTTTTTTAAATTTAATGGAAAAGTTGTAGGTTTACCAAAGTCATGTAAATATACAGAGTATCCATATACCCCCTATCATTAACATGTCTCTTTAGTATGGTATCTTTGTTGGAACTGATGAAAGAATATTTAAATTGTACTATTAACATAGTCCACAGTTTACATTAGGATGTGTTTTTCCTTATATAGACCCTATTATTAAAACCTTGAATTAGTGTGGTACATTTGTCTTTTTCATGACAGAACATTTTTATAATTGTACTATCAACTATTTACCACCATGTTGCTGAATTCACTTATTAGCTCAAGTAGCTTTGCTGTAGATTTTTCATGACTGTTTATGTAAAGGATAATATCACCTGGAAATAGTGAAAGTTCCACTTTTCCTTTCCAATTTTGATGAATATATTTCTTTTCCTTATCAAACTGCTCTGCTTTTCAGTACAGAGTTGATCAGCAGTGGTGAAATTTGATATCTTTATCTTGTTCTAGATATTAGAGGGAGAGCTTTATGACTTTTACCCTTGACCATTATGTGTGCTGTGGGTTTTCATATATGTCATTTATCATCTTGAGTAAATTTCCTTCTATTCCTATTTTCTAAGTGTTCTTTAACCAAGAAAGTATGCTGGATTTTGTCAAATGTCTTTCTGCACCAATTGAAATTATCGTGTGGTTTTTTTCCCTTCATTTTGTTAATGTGGTGTATCACATTGATTTTCTTGTTTATTTTTTATTTTTTTATTTTTAAAGAAGCTTTATATTACATAAATTTTACAAAAAAAATAAGGGATTCCTATATGTCCCATTCCATCCCCCTCTCACACTTTCCCACATCTTTCATTAATGTGATACATCTGTTATAATTAATGAACCCATATTGAAACATTACTACTAACCATGGGCTACAGTTTACATTATAATTTACACTTTGTCCTGCATAATTTTGTAAGTTATGACAAAATATACAGTGACCTGTATTTGTCACTGCAATGTCATGCAGGAGAGCTCCAATCTCCCAAAAATGTCACCATATTATATCTATTTTTCCCTCTCCCATCCCACAGAACCTCTGGTGTCCACTTCCTTTACATTAATGATATGAGTTCTTCCATTGTTAGAATAATAAGTTTAAAGTAGAATAATAATGAAGCTACTTTAGCCCATTGTTTGTTCCCCAATCTTGAGGATTTGGGGATGGTGATGCCCACTCTGCTTCTAATTGAGAGGGAGCTTAAATCCCATCAGGAAGATGTTTGAGGTTATCTTGCTTCCAGTTACAGATACTCTCTGTTCCTTGAGATAGGAATTGTTCATCATCATCACCATTTTAGTTGTGCTGAGTGAGTCCAATGAACTGGAGAGCAGGTGTTGCAACTCTGCTGAAATTCAGTGCTAAACATGCACATGGATTGACCAAAGATTTAAGTCTTTGGGAAATATATTTATCAAATATAGTATTAATTATGGGTTCAAATAAAAGGGGCAGAGGAGCTATATGTAGAGAATCTATAAATGAGTTTAACTCTGTTACACTGGGGAGCATAAATCTCAAAGTAAGGCCCATTGGTGGTGCTGAATTCCTGAACTGTCTTCCCTGCTTATAGTTTCTGGATATCTCTAGAGCCCTTAGGAGCACCATTATTTGAGGCACTGATTACTGTAGCAGTCAATAATACCCTGCTGAGACTTGCATAAGCATAACCTCTGGAATGACCTCCTGACTCACTTTGAAATCTCTTAGCCATAAAATCTCACTTGTCTTTACACTTTTCCCCTTTTGGTCAAGGTCATTTTCAAGATTCATGTCTAGGTGGTGCTTGGTAATAATCCCTTGGAGCCAGTGAGGCTCATCCCTGAGAGTCATGTTCCATGCCAGGGGGAGTAGTGTCTTTATATGCTGAGTTTGGCTTAGAGAGAAGCCATATATGAGCAACAAGGAGGCTTTCAGGAGGAAACTCTTAGGCAGTATATAATATTAGTTAAAGTTCAATTTCACAAGAAAAGGTTCATAAGTACAATCAATGTCAATGGCCTGGCATAATGGTCTGTCTTCTTTCCTTAGACATTGTCCTTTCACTTGGGGAATTCTTGATGTCCTATTAGGGAATCTAGCAGAACTCCCAAGGATGGGAATACAATATTCTTTTGGTTACTGTTTAGATCTTGGTTATCACCGAGATAATGTCACATGAACACTTGAACTTATTTATGTGTCTTATAGGCATTTCCCAGCTGAACCCCTTTCCATGTGCCCAACAACACAGACATCCTGTATCAGTGATCCTCCCCTGCCACTGCTATGATCCTTCTATGATCCAAAACCTTTCTAAAAATGAAGCCAACAAAATAACCAAATAAAATGAATATGAAATTGAAATAATTTTAAAAATAACCAATAATATGCAAAAAATTTAACAGTATGAAATAATAAAAAATTTAAAAACTAGATATTGTTTCTTTCATCACTGTAAGATCTCTTGTCTTGTATGAACAGTGATATTTTCTTCCATATATTCCTCCAGTGCCTTATTTTTTTTCCATTTTATCTTTACAGGAGCTTTAGGATACAGAAAAGTCACATCAATAATAGAGATGAATCCCATATACCTAATGCCCTCCACTCTTTCCCCTCTTCCTTATTAGTAGTATTTTACATGTGGATGGTACATTTGTTACAATTGATGTACAAATTTTGAAACATTGTTACTCAACATGGTCAATGGTTTGCATTATGGTTTATATTTTGGATGGTATGCTTTTATAGTTTTTGACGAAATTTGAAATGATCTATATCCATTATTGCAAGATCACGCTAAACAATTCCAAAGCCCTAAAAATGCCCTATATTCCATCTATTCTATTCTTCCCTCCTCTTCCCCATGGAACTTATGGTAATCACTAAGTTTCAATTTGTGAAAAATAAGATTCATTTTTACTTACAATAAAATTGAGAGCTTTATATATTGGTCTGTTTTCTTTTATTAGGCACTGCCTCTGTTCTCAAGGAATTCTTGTCCCTCTAATTGAGAACATAGCAGGATTCCCTAGGATGGGAGTTCAATATTTTATTGTTTATTGTGTGGGTTTACACCCACTGATACAACATACTATGAAAAGATGAACACTGAGATATTCCATAAAAGCCTCTTCTGGCACACACTATCCCATATATCCTCCACAGCTGACACCCTATACCACTATCCCTCCCCTGCTATTTTTGCCAAAAGAATATTTCCAACACTATATGTTTAACCACAGTTCTGCAAATCCTCAGATATCATTTGCTCCTTCCCTCAACCCTCCCCCTTGTCCCACAGATAGTCCAACACAAACCCCAACCCTAATTCCCCCCACAGACCAGCACCACTGAACCCAATCATGTCACTGTCATGCCCATCCACTATCCAGCTCCACCCTTTCACCTTATCACAGATTTTGCACTTATGGGCATTGGCTCACCACTCTCTATTCCCTTTCTGTCTCCTGTAAACCTAGCTCTGTGACTCTGCTCAATTTGCTTAATTCATATCAATGAGGCCATGTAATATTTGTCCCTCAGTGCCTGGCTTACTTCACTCAATGTAAGGTCTTCAACATTCATCCATCTTCTCCCATGTATTAATACTGCATTTCTTCTTACAGCTGAGTAATATTTCATTGTATGTATATACCATAGTTTGCTTATCCATTCATCTGTTGATTGACCTTTGGGTTGCTTTCAACTTTTAGCAATAGTGAATAATGCTGCTATGAACATTGGTGTGCATATATCTATTTGTGTCCCTGATTACAATTCTTCTGGGAATATACCCAAGAGTGGGATTGCTGGATCATATGGCAGTTCTATAGTTAGCTTCCTGAGGAACTGCTAAACTGTCCTAAACAATGGATGTACCATTCTACATTCCCACCACTGGTAGATAAGTATTCCCTTTCCTCAACATATACCCTTTCCTCAATATCCTAACCAATACTTGTATTCCTCTGTTTTTTTTAATGGTTGCCAGTCTAATAGGTGTAAGATGATATCTCACTGTAGTTTTGATTTGCATTTCCCTAATATCTGGTGATGTTGAGCATCTTTTCATGTGATTTTTAGCCATTTATATTTCTTTGGGGAAGTGTCTATTCAAACCTCTTGCCCATTTTTAAAATGGATTGTTTGCCTTTTTATATCCAAGGTTTAGGGTTTCTTTATATATGCTGGATATTAGCCTTCTATCAGATAGTTGGTTATCAAATATATTCTCCCATTGTGTATGCTGCCTGTTTACTTTCTTGACAAACTCCTTTGAAGTACAAAAGTTTTTTTATTTTTAGGAGGTCCAATTTATCTACATTTTCTTTCATTGCTCATGCTTTGGGTGTAAAGTTTATGAAAGCATTTCCTACTACAAGGTCTCATAGATGCTTCCCTACATTATCTTCTAGAAGCTTTAGGGACTTGGCTCTTATATTTAGATCTTTGACCCATCTTCAGTTAATTTTTGTATAAGGTGTGAGATGGTGGTCCTTTCTCATTCTTTTAGATATGGCCTTGTTGAATATACATTGACTGTATGTGTGAGGAAATATATCTGAACTCTCAGTTTGGTTCCGTTGTTCAGTATGCCTATCCTTGTGTCAATACCACACAGTTTTGACCACTGTAGCTTTGAAGTATGTTTTAAAGTCAGGTTTTGTGATTCTTCCAATTTTGCTTTTATTTTTCAATATGTCTTTGGCTATTTGGGGCCTGTAATAGTTTGGCATTATTTATGAATTCCAAAAATAGATATTGGATTATGCTTGTAAACTGGTCTCTTCCTCTGGGTGTGATTAATTTATGATTAGGGCTTTCATTGGGCCATGTCAGTAGGACATTGAGTGTGGCAGGGACTCAGAGATACAACTACATGGCAGGGCAGATGAGTTAGTTGGAGTTTTGAGTTGGAGTTATGATGCTGAGTTTAAATTCTGGAGCCCAGAAAAGTAAACACACAAAGGGGCTTGGACACAAGGAAGGAGAGAAGGCCCAGGGAAAAGAGATGAGTCATTCACTTCATAATTTATAGCTGGCCTTGTGGAGAGATGTGAGCCTGAGCCCAGAGAGAGGCAAGCACCGGGAAAACAGGAACTCAAGAAGCCTGAACCTTGGCAGACTTTGGCAGCCATTTTGCTCCAAAACATGACCATAGACTTTGGTGTGCAAAGTAACTTATGTTTTATTTCCTGGTAACTGTAAATTGTACCCCAAATAAAAACTCTTTATAAAAGCCAACAGATTTCTGGTATTTTGCATCAGCACCCCTTTGGCTGACTAAGACAGAGCCCTTCGCCCTTCCCCATAAATTTGATATTTAGCATTTCCAATTCATTAAAAAATACCATTGTAATTTTTATTGGGATCACATTCAATCTGGAAATCAATTTAGGATGGACAGACATCTTAATGATGTTTAGTTTTCATATCCATGAACAGGGACTATTCTTCCATTTATTTAGGTCTTCTTTGAATTCCTTTAACAATATTGTGTATTATTCTGTATACAAGTCCTTTACATCTTTAGTTAAGTTTATTCCTAGGTATCTGGTTTTTTTGGTTGCTATTGTAAATGGAACTTTTTTTCTTGATTTCCCCCTCAGATTCCTCATTATTGGTGTACCAAAATGCTACTTTTTTTTGCACATTGATGTTATATACTGCCTCTTTACTAAACTTATTTATCAGCTCTACAAGCTTTTTGTAGATTTCTCAGTGCTTTCTATGTATAGGATCAAGTCATCTGCAAATAGTGAAATTTTTACTCCTTCTTTTCCAATTTGGATGTCTTTTATATCTTTTTCTTGCCTAAGTCCTTGAGTAAGTACTTCTAACACAATGATAAATAAGAGAAGTGACAGTGGACATCCTTGTCTTGTTCCAGAGCTTAGAGAGAATGCTTTTAGGATTTCACCCTTGAATATGATGTTAGCTGTGCAGTTTTCATATATACCTTTTATCACATTGAGGAAGTTTTCTTCTATTTCTATCTTTTGAAGTTGTTTTTTTTTTTTTTAAGGAAAGTGTGCTGTATTCTTAAATGACTTTTCTGCATTGATCCAAAGTTGTTCTAAAGAGATTCAGACCTGACTCCCCATGCTGAGGTTTTTCTCTTGCTTAAATACCTAAGTTAGTACATAGCATTTGCTTTGATTATGCATTAGCTTTTATGCATATGGATGAACATACCTAGCTGGCTATATAATTGTATGATTAATATGTTCAGAAAATATACTTGCATATACATTGTATAATAAAAAAAAGTGGCAGATTGCTCCACTCTTTTGTGGGAATTTTACTATGCTAATTAAGCAAGTTGAAGTGAGGACAGCAAATCACTTCTTCTGCACAGGTCCAACCAACCAGTTGAAGATGGTTTTCATACTTTATTGCTTCAACAGGATATTCTCAACCACAAGAAAGGAATATGGCTCAAAGAGACGGTTGCATTTCATTATCATCTAATTTACATATAATTCTTTCCTTTATATCCTAGCAAGGAGGAAAGAAAAAAGTTATTTTCAGGCATTTGGTCATCCTACATCCATCAACAGGACATCCCTGAAAAAGAACAAAAGAAGAAGAAATAAGTAAAACCTTTTTAAATGAGTAGAAAATAAAAGAAAGCTAGGGAAACTGACCCAAAACTAATAAAAATCAATGTTACTAGCAAAATAACAAAGCGAATGATAGAAAAATAATTTTATAATTTAACTCAATAAATATTTAAATAAGACAAACTCTAGAGTTTTGGAATGCTCACTCTTCACATGGCTAAAGAAATATAAAAGTAAAAATTCTTTAATAAATTTCCTTCATACTCTATGTACTTTGAAGATAAATTTTTACCATCAGGACCCCTCAACAAAAAAAGAAGAATTAT
>JAQZBX010014822.1:0-38212 GCA_029593785.1 Cabassous unicinctus
AATCCCAGGACCTCATACCTGGAAGGCAAGCACTCAATCACTGAGCTATATCTACACCCCATAATTAGTTTTTCATGTGAGTACTGATATCTAATTCAGAATACTGGAATTATCCTCTTTCTATTTGGTTCTTTTCTGTGACAACTGTTGCTGTCAATTATTATAGTTACTCATCAGTGCTAATTATTCCTTCCTGATATTTATAGAGCCCCTAATTTTGCTGAGACCACTTGGAAAATTCACAGTTGTTTATATTTATTGTTTGCTGCTTATAAAAATAAAACATGGGCGCATTATAATGATTGTAATAAATACATTTGACTTATGAATATGATTGTGGCTGAAATGAATAGTCTAGGAAGATCAATGTTAGTTGGAGGACAGCTGGAGGATAATATTGGGAAAATATAATAATGATTTTGGCAGTAGATGAGGATTGTGGTTAATAATATAAATACAGGAATGTTCTTACATTACAGGGTGTTAAGAACATGGTGATACATGGGAAAATATGACTAATATAATTTATAAACTATAGTTAAAAACATTGTAATGCTTTGTGGCAAAAGTAAATTTGCTACCATATTAATGCTAAAGGTTGAAAAAATAAAATATAGTTGGTTTTGTGAGATATGAATATGATTGTGTTTTTTTTTCATTTTTTTCCATTATTAAGGAGACTTTGACTATGTCATTTAACTAATCTGTATTCATATGTAAATATTTCTGAACACTAGAGGAGCAACTGCATTAATAGTTGGAATTAGATGAAATTAATGTGCCTGGAAATAAATTTTTAGGAATAATGTTTCCATAACTTGTTGAGCTGCCTTTTTTGTTATTTTATTTTTTGAATTTGAAATGAAATTATTAAAAAATAAAATATGAGCATATTTATATATTTTTTCATATATACATTTATATACATTGAGTCCATATTTAACCATATTAACAGTACTTTACTTTTAAAGCCCAATCAAAATGAAAAGATCTACTGTATTTTTCCTTCTTATGTTTCATCACTACATTATTATACTCTTTCTGTATACTTTTTTTTAGTGTCATGGACTCCTTAGTGTTTTGTTTTAATATATTTCTATTAAATATAAGTATTGTTTTTGTTTTTACAATTTTTTTTTTTTGATGCTCAGAATTTCACAACTTTATCAGCAAAAGACTCCTTGGCTCCTTTTGTTCCTGCCCCTGTCATTGATAGAATCATCCCTGTTTGCTAGATACAACAGGATGTTCCAGGCACCTACTTTTTATCATCTTACTCTAATACATAGTTCCTGCTACCCTTTAAGTAAATTCTTTTAGGTTGGTAGTAGTATTGGGGATAAAATATTAGATCTAAAGTGTGGATATGCATATCAGGGTTTAATCAGATTGTCTTTTAGCATGTAAAGTATAATGGTCTGAAGTATTTTTTTGCTGATTCAATGACTACTGTGTTGACTGGGTAGTCACAGACTTGGCCAGATTTTCCAGGCCAACATGTCTGGAAGAGATATATGGGTAAATCTCTAGAAAAAGACAGTCTATAAATATATTCATGCTCCATTTTAAATGTCCACTATCAATTGTAGAGAAGAGAATAATCAGGTAGACAAGATGACCCATGATGAGGATGTTAGTAAATCTTTCTCCTAAAATCCCTATACTCAGTGGGCCCATTACAAATTAGCCATGGTAGGAAGGGTGGAGGGTATGGAGAGAATCACCAGTATACATCCTCCCACTAAAGCTAAAATGGGTCCTGGTACTTCAGTGTGTCTAAACTACTAATAGCAGACGCCATTAATGAGCCACTGAAATGGCACTATTCCCTAAGAAGATGAAAGAGCCACATGTGACCATCCCAATTACATTTTTCCTCATTTCCATATGTGGAATTTCCTTCTCTAGCTGAAATGTTTTTTCCAGCACCCCATCCATCCAGGATTTAAATTCATGGATTTCCAGAATGCTTTAATTATTGGCTTGATAGATATTCCACAAACTTACAAATTTGAGAATCATTAATGTCTATCTCAATTTGTATCTCAACCCAGGTCTGCTTCCTTTATCTACATGTATCCAACTGCCTGATTGACATTTGCATTTATTTCAGATTCACCTAAAATTTATATAGCCAAGCAAAATGATTGATTCCTACCCACCCCTGACTTTGAATCCCTTTTCAAAGTCTTCCCTTTTTCAATAAATGGATCTAGAATAAACTGGGTTTTGCTTAGGGCAAAAAACTAGAAAATATTGCCAGTTTATGCTTTTCCTCATTCTTTACAACCAAATCAAGGGTAAGTCCTCACTGTTTTACCTTGACTGATTTTTTTCTTTCTCTCTTCCGCTGTCACTATCTTCATCCTGACAAAACTAACCAGAGCCACTATCATCTTTTCTCAGTGAAGTGTTACTACATTCTGTCTTTTGTTTCCTGGTTTTATGTTCTTTGTGGCAACAAAAGTTATTTTAAATCATGTATCAGATCATAACACATTTCAGTTTAAAATACTCCAATATTGTAATGAGAATAAAACCAAAAATCCTTACCATCATCTAAAATAATGCTAGTCAAAATGTGGTTCAAAACCAGCAAAATGGGTGTCCCTTCCACGTTTTTTCCAAATGAAGACTCTTAGGCTCTGGCCCAGATCTACTGAATTAGTGTGACATTTTATCCAGAAACATATGTGATTCCTTTGCATATTCAAGTTTGAGAAGCAGTAGTCAATAAGGTTCTACATAGTTTATTCTAGCATATCTTTTCTTTTTTAAATTCATATTCATACATATATTTCATACAGAAAAGTGATCTAAGCAATGTTCACAGTTCAATGAATTTTCACAAGTTAACACATTCTTGTAACCTACACACAAATTTAAAACAAACAAAAAAGAACATTACCAGGATACCAGAAGTCATCTTCGTTCCCTCTTCCAGTCACTTCTGGCTCCTCACCAAAGGTAATCATTATCTTGACTTTTAATACCATAGAGTGATTTTATCAGTTTTTGAACTTCATTTAAAGGAAATCACTTAACATGCACTCTTTTCTTTTCTGTTTTCTTTAATGAAGGATCATGTTTTTGATATTCATTTATAGCTTTGCATTTCATTATTATTTTATTCATTATCATTTTTGACTCATATTCCATTGTGGGATGTGCTACACTGTTACTTTATTTTATTAAGAGAATTAAGTTTGGCTTTATTATTATTTTTACACTTTAATTTTCTGTTTTTTCCACTTTTTCAATTTTATTGATACATATTAATAAAGCATAAATCCATCCAAAAAGTATAATCAATGGTATTTAGTGTAAACACATGTTTGTTCATTCATCACCCCAATCACCCTCAGAGCACTTTCATTATTCCAATAATAATAATAAACAAAAAAAGCAAACAAACAAAAGTCATCATGTCTCAATCTCTCTGTCTCACCTGGGGTACATAGCTGCTATTCTTTTTCCTTTTCACTAGTATATTTGTATTTATATTTTGTAAAAACAGTCTTATATATAGAAGACCACCCATATTCACATTTTAAATGAGGTTTTACTTTCTTATACGGTCCCATGTTACAATTTTTAGCTTTTCTTCTAGTAATATACATAACCTTAGACTTTCCTTTTCAACCACTGTCATACCCATGCAATAGCACTGCTAGTGACAACAGTGATGAAGGTGGGCATCCTTGTTTTATTCCTGATCTCAGCGGGAAAGCTTTCAGTCTTTCACCATTGTGTACTATGCTATATGTAAGTTTTTCATATATGCACTTTACCATATTGAGAAAACTTCCTTCTATTCTTACATTTTGGAATGTTTTTATCAAGAAAGGGTGCTGTATTTTGTCAAATGCCTTTTCTACATCAATTGAGAGGATCATGTGATATTTCTTCTTCACTTTATCATGTGGATTATTACACTAATTGATTTTCTTGTGTTAAGTGACCATTTCATATATCAGATCACATATCAGATCATAGCACATTTCTGCTTAAAATACTCCAATATTATAATGAGAATAAAACAAAAAATCCTTACCATCATCTAAAAGAATGCTAGTCAAATTGTGGTTCAAAACCAGCAAAATGGGTGTCCCTTGCATAACTGGGATAAAACCCACTTGATCATGGCGTATAATTCTTTTAACATGCTTTTGGATTCTGTTTTCAAGTATTTTATTGAGGATTTTTGTGTCTATATTCGTTTTTTTTTTAAGATTTATTTATTTATTTATTTACACCCCCCCACCGCCACTGCTTGTGTTTGCTGTGTCCATTTGCTGTGTGTTTTTTCTGTGTCTGCTTATCTCCCCCTTGCTGTGAGGTCTTGCTGCATCAGTCCACCGCACCACGTGGGCCAGCCTGCCCTCACAAGGAGGCCCCGGGAAGCGAACCTGGGGCTTCCCATATGGTAAATGGGAGCTCTATCGATTGAGCCACACCCGCTTCCCTGTATCTATATTCTTTAGAGATATTGGTCTGTAATTTTCTTTTTTCATAATGTCTTTATCTGGTTTTGTTATTAGGATGATGTTGGCTTCATAGAATGATTTTGGTAGCTTTCCTTCATGTTCAATTATTTTCGAAGTGCTTGAGCAAGATTGGTATTAGATCATCTTTGAATGATTGGTAGAATTCACCAGTGAAGCCATCTGGTCCTGGGCTTTTCATCTTTGGAGTTCTTTGACAACTGTTTCAATTTTTTCACTTGTGCTTGTTTTGTTGAGGTCTGCTATTTCTTCTAGAGTCAGTGTAGGTGGTTTATGTGTTTCTAGAAATTTGCCCATCTCTTCTATATTGTCTAGTTTTTTTTTGGCATAGAGTTGTTCACAGTATCCTCTTATGATCTTTCTTAATTCTGAGGAGTCAGTTGTAATATCTCCCCTCTCATTTCTGATTTTATTTACTTGCAACTTCTCTCTTTTTTCTGTGTCAGTCTAGCTAAGGGCTTGTTGATTTTGTTAATCTTCTCAAAGAATCAACTTTTGGTTGTTTTTATACTCTCAATTGATATTTTTGTTCTCAATTTCATTTATTTCTGCTCTGATCTTTACTATTTCTTTCCTTTGGCTTCGTTTCAGATTAGTTTGCTGTTCTTTTTTTATTGTTCCTCCAGATGTACCATTAGATCTTCAATTTTAGCTGTTTCTTCTTTTATAAGCATTCAGGGCTATAAATTTCCCTCTTAGTACTGCCTTTGCAGTGTCCCATAGGTTTTGGTATGTTGTGTTCTTATTTTCATTCATCTCAAGATATATATTGACTTCTGTTGCAATTGCTTCTTTGACCAACTGATTGTTTAAGAGGGTTTTGTTTAATCCCAATATATTTATTAATTTTCCCTTTACTATCCATTATTGATTTCTAGCTTCATTGCATTATTATAAGAGAAACTGTTTTGTATAATTTCAAGTTTAAAATTTACTGAGATTTGTCTTTTGACCCAACGTACATTCTGTCTTGGCGAAGGATCCATGAGCACTTGAAAAGAAAGTATATCCTGCTGTTTTGGGGTGCGATGCTCTATAGATGAATGTTAGGTCTAGTTCATTTATCATTCAAGCTCTCTATTTATTTATCCTCTGTCAAGATGATCTATTTAATAATGAGAGTGATGTATTAATTCTCCAACTATTATTGTAGAGACAACCTTTTCTCCCTTCAGTTTTGCCAGTGTGTGCCTCATGTATCTTGGTGCATTCAAGTAAGGTGCATAAATATTTAGTACAGTCATTTCTTCTTGGTGAATTGCTCCTTTTATTAATATATAATAACCTCTTCATCCCTTATAACACTTTTGCATTTGAAATCTATTTTGTCTGATATTAGCATTGCTACTCCAGCTCCTTTATGGTTACTATTTACATGGAATACCTTTTTCCAACTTTTCACTTTTATCCTGGTTGTTTCCTTACATCTGAGGTGGGTCTTTTGTAGACAACATATAGACAGATCATATTTTTTTATCCATTCCATCAGTCTATATCTTTTGATTGGGGAATTCTATCCATTAATATTCAATGTTATTACTGTAAAGGCATTACTTACTTCATCCATTCTGTCCTTTGGCTCTCTGTTGTCTTATCATTCTATTGTTTGTCTTCTTATCCTTTAGTTTACCCTTCCTAATAATCTTCATTTCTAAACTCTTCTCCAAATCTCTTGCCCTTGTTTTTTCTTTTCAGGCTATAGCACCCCCTTTAGCATCCTTTGTAAATCTGGTCTTTTGGTATCATATTCTATCATTTTTCTATATCTGTGAAGACTTTGAACTCACCCTCATTTTTGAAGGACAGTTTTGCCATATATAGCATTCTTGGCAGGCAGTTTTTCTCTTTGAGTAACTTAAATACATCATATCATTTTCTTCTAACTGCCATGGTTTCTGATGAGAGGTCAGCACTTAATCTTATCATTTCCTTTGTATGTGATGTTTTGCTTTTCTCTTGATGATTTCAGAATCCTCTCTTTATATTTGATATTTTTCATTAAGAATATTAGATATGTCAAGATAAATCTATTCAGATTTATTCTGTTTGGGGTACATTGTCCTTCTTGAATATTGATATCTATGTCCTTCATAAGTGTTAGGAAGTTTTCAGTTATTATTTCCTCGAATATTCTCTCTACCCCTTTTCAAGTCTATTCCCCTTCTAGGCCACCAATAATGTAAATATTTGTGTGTCTTGTGTTGTCATTAAATTCCAGGACTCTGTTCCATTTTCCCATTCTCTTCTCTTCTCTGTCTTTTCCAGGTCAGATGTTCTGCCTTCAAAATCACTAATTCTGTCTTCAAGCAACTCAGAATCTGCTCTTATGTACCTTTAAGGTATTTTTAATCTAAGCCATGGTGTCTTTTATTCTCATAAGATCTGTTACTTTTCTTTGCAGGCTTTCAATTGTTTTTTATGTTCACCCAGTGTTTTCTTAATAGCTTTTATTTCCTTAGTCATATTTCCTTTAAATTCTTTGAAGTGATATGAGAATTGTAGGATTATCACTGATTAATTGTCTTAAATCCTGTATCTCTTCAGGATATTTGTTTTATTCATTTGGCAGGGCAATGTCTTCCTGTTTCCTAGTATCACTTGTAAATTTTGAGATGTTTTATTTATTTCTTTATTTCTCCCCCTCCCACCTGAATTCTTTACACTTGCTGTCTGCTCTTTGTGTTTTCTTCTGTGTCTGCTTATCTTCTCTTTAGGTAGCATCAGGAACAGATCCTGGACCTTCCGGAGTAGAGAAAAGCACTGAATCTCTTGCGCCAACTCAGCTCCCTGGTCTGCCACGTTTCCTATGGTCTCTCTTCTATGTCTCTTTTGTGTTGTGTCATCTTGCTGCACCAGCACTCCTTCATGGGCCAGCACTCCACGTGGCCCAGCATTCCACGTGGGCCAGCATTCTGCATGGGCCAGCACTCTGCACAGGCCATCTCTCCACTCAGGCTGGCTCGCCACATCGGCCAGCTTACCTTTCACCAGGAGGCCTTGGGAGTTGAACTCTGGACCTCCTATATAGTAGATGAGAGCCCAATCCCTTGAACCACAATCTGCTTCCCTCGCTTGTAAGTTTTTGCTGATGTCTAAGCATCTGAATATGTTAGTGAATTTACTCTGATGGCCAATTTTTCTCTTTTGCCTATTGTGTTTTATTTTTTTTCCCCACAGCTGTTCTTTGATATTTGGTTCAGCTTATTCTCAATCTTTAAAATTGCTCAGCTTAAGTTTTCAAAATTGGGCCATGGACTCACTAGTTGGGTGCAGATTTTCTCCCAAGGTTTGAATACAGAGGCACTTTTTGTTCATGCAATTTCCAGACTGTCAAACAGATGGCAATTGTTAGCGTACCTTTCCACCAGAAAGTATGGGCTTTCCTGTGTTCCTGTGTTGACTCTCCAGATTGGAGATTCAAAGCAGGCTGTGCTGGCTGAATTCTCTGAAGAAAAGAACCCTTACCTCCCCTCCGTTTTCCCTTGAAGCAGCTGAGAGAGAGGAAGATATTTGTTCCCCTCTTAGGTGGCTGCATTGAGTGGTGTTTTACTCCAGTTAGCATCTTGGGATTGGGGGAAAGGATCCCTTCCTGGCTACTTTGGGGACTTGGTAATTCATGTTTATCATTTGGGTTTCTTGGCCTCTTTTTCCCTCACCTCCTGGAAGTTGTGTAGCACTGTCCTGGTGTGCTGACCCCCAAAGGAGGTCCCTCAGATAGCTTTTGGTTCTTTCCCCTTTGTTTTTGTGAGAGCATTTAGCTCTGCCTGCTAGTCCAATACAATCTTCCCACCATCCCCTTACTTTTGATGACCATTTAGGTTGTTTACAGTTTGAAACTATTGCCAAAATTGCATCTCTTCTTTAAATGTCCTTTTATGAATATATGAATGCTTTTCTGTTGAGTATACAGTTAGTAGTAGAAGAGCTGGGTCATTCAGCTTTAGTAAAGCTGCCAAATAGTTTTCCAAAGTTCTTGTACCTATTTGCATTATCAGTAGTATTAAATAAAATAAAATTCCCCCCTACATTGGATATTACTAAGAGTGAATCCATTCTGAGAAAGAATTTTCCAACACACACACACACATAACAAAAATAGACTCAGGGGCTTTCCAAGAAACTGAGATGTACCCTAGAGAATTGCAGTTAAACAATACCTGGTGGTAAGCCAGTTTTGGTCCACTAGAGGTAACTTATCAGAATGGACAAACATACCATATTAATCAATGTATATCTGTCCCTTGTTTTGCAAGATGCTCCAATATAATTAAAAAAATAATGCTTGCCAGACATTTCCTATAAATTCTTGCCATACTAAGAAATGGAAACTTAGCCAATCAGAAATACATAACTTAGGATGGGGGCTTTCCACTGGAAATAGCCCAATTACGGCCATTCAGTTTATATATGCAATCAGAGTATTTCCTGACTTGCCTCTGCTTTTGCTTTCCTTTTCCACCCCCACAGTGGTGCTCCTTTCCACATGTGTTTTGGATGCTACACAATTCATCAATCATAAATTGCTTGAGGAAACGCCATAAATTACACCTTATATATATTTTATTTTAACAGTAGCCTTCACAGGTTCTGGTTGTTCTATATCCTTGCCAAAACTAAGTTGTTTTATTTGGATGCTGTGCTGTTGTTTTACTTTTTGCCATTCCATTGGATGCTTAGAGGTATTTCATCGTAGTTTCACATTACCTAATTTTGCTATCATCTCTTCCCAATCTATCCCTCACTCTCTGCATCTAATCCTTTAAGGGCCTTCCTTCTGCAACCTGTACTCACTAGAGTCATACACCTATATCTTCATTCTTGCCTGCTCCTCATCATTTGGATCACCACTGAAATAAGATCTTCTTATTTATGCCTTTTGTGTTCTCACAGGCCAAAACAGTTCTTTACCAGTTATTCTTTCTCATCATTCCCAGCATGATTTTCTTCATGGTACTTATTAGTACACAATTTATTCAGTTATTTCTTCACCAGTTCATTTTCTTATTTTTCCCACTAACATTTATACTCCTATTTGCTTGCCATTGCTTAAACTCCAGAACCTAAAAGAGTATCTAATGGGTTGTTGGCCTTCAGTAAGCAATTGTTGACTGACTGACTGGCTTACAAAAAAGGACTTATTTGGAGCAATTGAAAACTCAGGGTTACTGAGTGTAGACTTTGGATAGAATGTACAAAGCATGGAACTGTATAGCACAATGAACATAGTGGTGGAAGATGGGCCATGGTTAATGGTACAAATAGAGTGTTCTCTCAGGAACTATAACAAATGTACAATACTAAAACATAGTGCTACTAATGGGAGTGTGTGTGTAGAAAAAAATATACCATGTGTATGCTATGGACCATAGTTAGTGGTAATTATCTGATTATGTTCTTTCATAATCTGTAACAAATGTTCCACAACAATGTCAGGTGTTGGTGGAAGGGTGATTTCCGGGATTTCAGCATGTTACACATGATTGTTTTGTTATACGTGATTGTTTTGTAAGCTCACAACTTCTTTAAAAAAAGTAAACAAAGGGCTGCATTCAATACCCAACCACAGAAACCAGTCAACATTCACCAAGGAAAATTTGGTTAACCTCTGCTCATGTCAGGCTATGGATCACATTGCCTTTGAATCTCATATTGTTTCAAGGGAACTCCAGGATTTTTAGTATGCCTTTGGGTTGACCATAGCTTTGAAAATGAACATTTTTTTGTCAGAAATATTCAACGGCTTTTGATATCACTTATGAACTACACAAAATTAGAAAGTATCTGTCCCCTTTAGATTTCAGTCTCCATAACTATAAAATGGGTATAAGTGCAGTTCTTTTTGTCTTATAGTCTTGAGAATCAACTGAGAAAATATATGCTAATGGTGCCCTGTTTGCTATATATTGTTATTTCCATTGCATTCTGGGTTGCCCTCATAACAATTCTAGAATAAATGCCCTCTGAAGGGACTGATGCTAGGTGCGAGCTGATCTAGAAAATTTCATCTTTATCAAAGCACAGCATAGCTGGACATTCTGGAAGATCTTTGATGAAAGTCGTACTTTTTAGGCTCTTTCTACACATGAGCGCCTGAATGGTGGCATATAATAGGAAAAAAAGTAGAAGCAGCAGTTTGAAATTCCATATGAGAATGAATATTTTTGGTCTTATATTTATCTAATCTACAAATGTTAGGTTTTTCAGTAAAACTATTGGAAAACAAGGTAGAAAAGGCCTTACCTGGGGAGTTTGAAAAATACATATGCATGAGTCCATCCACAAAGATTCTGATTTAAATGACCTAGAGTAAGCCTTGGACATTGATGTTAAATGCTCATAAAACATAAAACAAACAGCAATCTATAAGTATTCAGGACTTGAGAATCACCAGATTAAGTGTTATGGATATGTGAAAACATTACTTGGCTTATTAGGGGATTTTTTTACATGAAAGAGGCTTAATTCATGTTCGTTTTTTGCCCATCTCATTTCCTCCTTCCTTCTTCCTCCCCAATCCTCATCCCTAGTCGTTCCTTGCTTCCCTTGAAACTTATAAGGATGGGGAAATGTAGCAGTGGAGATAATTTTTCATACTCATTTTAAATATAAATAAACTGAAGATAATGGAAATGGAGTGCTATTTTTGAGGTCAGAAGTCTAGTAAGTTCCAGAGCTGGCTTAGCTGTTGCCTTTATAAATGGTTTATAATTAGCTATGATGCAGTAGGAGATGGGTCTAGATCATGCCAGGTGCAGGGAAATGAAGTTTTAAATTTGCTATGTGGATAATTGTGAGTAGACTAGGATTAGAACCAAATCTATATTGCCATGGATTCTGGGAAATGGTTCTGTGTGTGTTCACATGAAAAGCTCTCTGAAGCCTGCATTTTATGTTTTGCTGTTCTTGTGACAAATGCACTAATTTTTATAATCGCCAGTGTGAGGCAACACAGAAACAACAATTCTGGAAGTTATGCCACATTTAAACTGAGGAAAATGTTCATTTGTGGGTAAGAGACAGGGGAGAAACCAACAAATAAATGAACCAGGAATCCTTCAGAACAAATTAAATTTTAATTATATGTCTGAGACATTATCCCTCAAGGATCTAAAATTCTGCCTAGCATCCTAAAATGAGAAAACTCATGATTTAGAGATTTCATCATGTATGTTTTGTTTTGTTTTTTCTATAAAGAGCTAAATTATAGAGACATTATAGCAATGTCTCATTTGCATTAACCATAAAAGAAGATTTTTTTTATCCCCATGAAAGTTGCATTATTTGCACATCTGCTCTGTTTTGTTTTGGCTTCTGTTTGCATGCAAATGTGGAGAGGACAGGTATGTAGCAGATTATTTCCACACATAGCTTATGGGCTTAGGGTATATTTTTTCTGCTCTGCCTACATTGATGATGGTCTATTGATATTAAAAATATAAAATACATTCTGCAGGTAATTAGCAAGGATGCTTTGGAGTTAGGCAGAGTTGAGTACAAATTATGGTTCTTATAAATATTCTGACTTCGAGAAATTTGTGTAGCTTCTCTGATCTTCAATTTTCTCATCCTCAAAATGGGTATAGGTATATTTAGTAACTGTGAGAATGCAATTTAGTTTTGGTGAAGTACCTACATAGTAAAATACTTCTCATGTAATAGTCCTAGTAGGTAATGATATCTTTGTGTGTGTGTGTGGTGATTATTTCTTTCCTCCATACAGAAACCTTTCATTGGGAGAAAAGGCGATTTGCCTGTACTGAACATCAACTTTCATTTTCTTGTTTTGCAGCATAGCATTCTTGCCGATACTGATGTTACATTTCTCCCTCTCTCAGTGCATGGCATTCCAGGAGCCCTTCTTCTGAAATTCTCCTTCTTCTCCTTGATGCTTTATCAAAACTAGTGTCAAACTATTTGTTCAAGAGGATTTGTCCACCTCATCACTCCAAGTGGTAAATTATCATCTACAATGTAAGTTGGAAGCACTATAAATGTTGTTTTGATTTTAATAAGTAATAATTTTCATACCTCAGTGATCGTTTCATTAGAAGGATATTTTGGGGCTTCTTGGTAGGCTTTCCTAATTTTCTTAATTAGGTGGGGAACAAAATTATGATGTTCTCCTTCTTATTCTTAGTCCTAAAAGTTCTCAGTCCTTAAAATTTGATTTCTCAAAAATAAATTTCATTTATTGATGCACTGATGACCAATGAATTCATATCACAAATTTTGCAAAACTAAATGCACATAGGAATTATTCAAACTTCTTCAGGCCTTAAGTGTCTGTACAATGATATGTCACGTACAACTAATGAAATTATATTTAACAGTCCTTCTTCTACTCTTAGTGAACAAGTATTTTCCTGCAAATTAAATAAACCTGGATTTTTTAATAAAAATATTAGCTATAATTTATGAAGTTCTTACTGTCTGGTAGACATTATGCTAAAACTCTCATATGCCGTTTCTCATAGAATCATCAAAATAAAAGAATTAAATAGTAATATAGTTCCCATTTGGCATATGAAAAAAGTGGGGTTTAGAGAAGTTAGAAACTTCCCAAGTGACTCATTAGAGAAATGACAGAGTCAGAATTCGTATCCAGTTGTCAATCCAGAGTTTATGCTCTTCTTCCCAATACTCTGCCACCTTGATAACACATCCCTAGAAAATCAAGTATTACGAAAGGCTAACAATATCGCTATTATCTATCAAATCTATCTACTAAATTTTAGTAACAAATAAATGAATTATACATCAGAAGAAAGTATTTCTTCAATTTTACAAGTAATTTAAATGACAAAGACTAAAGAGATAGCTTTTTAAAATTCTGAATTTAGGAAGGAATATCAGACTTTTCCAGTTTGGTGGGAAATATATTTCAGGTTTCTTCCTGAGAGCTGCAGAATGGAAAGATGATTGATTTGTTCATGTAATATATCAAAATCTTAATATGCTATATGTATAAGATGCAAAAATAATAACCTGATCTTAAGTATAGTATAAATTAAATTCTTGTATATTCTTAGCATCAAACCACACCATTTGTTTTCTTTTTAAGTGAATTAAATTATTTTTTGAGCATTAAACAGTGTTATTCAGAAAAATAAGTTATTAGAGAGTAAATGAATTTGCTTGACTATATTCTTTAACTAAAATCATGGCTACCAACCATGAAAGTGAATTCATTCTTAGGCTAAGCAAAAAACTTACTCAAAAGATTACGAAATAGGTTCATTTCAGTATTATCAGCATTTTATAATGTTTATTAGGTATGTAGAAACAAACAAACAAGCAAAACATGGCAGGCTCTTTAAAACCCAGGTTCAATTGAAGAGATAGACTAATGAACAAACGATTATTCTTATATGCACATATATAAGCTTTAAGACAGTATATTTAAAGGATAAAAATGGGTTACCTGAGAAAACTTTCATTAAATCTGACAGGAGAAAGAATTTAACAGAGGTTTAAAGAGGAAGTCATGCATGACTAGGATTGAAAATATTGAATAGTAGTTTTCCAGGCAGTCATGTTGGAAGAAGGTATTTGGGAACCGTAGCTTTTGTCTTGTGAGGTAGAATAGAGGGTATTTAGATTCTTAGATGATGGTTGCTGGATTTGTATGTTTATAAAGAACCTACTGGTAATTACAAAATATCCACGGTTTTTTCAAACCCCTATATAGACAGTGAATTGCATGAATCTGGGATGTTAAATTTATAGGTTCAAGAGAAAGATATTTTGGAAAAAAAATTAGTAAATTCCACTTCACCCTAAGAAGAAAACACAACTCTTATGTTTTGGTAGGAATGGAAACAGATTTAAATACAGAAAAAAATGTACAATTGGTTGCTTTCCAACTGGTTTTCAGCAGTTGCAGCCATAAAGTGACTGAAAATGTTCTTTGAGGTGACTGTGCATTCAGAGGAAGCCAGACAGATGATTGACTCTTCAAAATAGGACCACAGTTAGTGGTAATAGCCTGATGATATTATCTCATAATCTGTAACAAATGTTCCACAAAGGTATGGTGTGTTGGTGAAGGGGTGTTGTATGGGAATTCTACACATGTGCCTGCTTGTTTTGTAAGTTCACAACTTCTGTAATAAACATATATTTTAAAAATGGAAGAAAAAGTAAAAGCAAAAAATGAAGAAGGCAGAATAAAAAAGAGGAGAAAATCATGACAATTATTATTATATTTGGTGTTTATCATAAATAATATTTCATATGAATTCTTAGAAAACAGAAATGACATTCTATTTTAACCTGATCTCTCATAGCTGCAATAAACCATGAATATTTACTGATGTAAAAAAATAATAATGTTTAGAAGTTGTCCCAAGGCATTTATGTTCCTTGACATGCACACAATTTTACATATAAATGTATGCCATGTAAATGAAACTATTATTTTTGATGTAGTCATTATTTAAAGATATACCATGCACATATGTTTTGTAGGTGCTTTGTTCAGTAATTCCTCAAGCCATCTCAGTCAAGTTGTCCAATGTCTTGAAGCCTTAGTCTCTGTGCTATTCATAGGAGTGTCAATAACTCTTGTTCTGCCCACTTAACAAGGTTCCAATGAGAATCAAAAACATAATGATAGTAGTTAATATGTATTGATCCCTTACTCTCCACCTAACTCTGTTTTAGGTGCTTAACATGTATTATCTCATTTAAACAGTCCATGCTACTCTTGCCCCATTTTACAGATGAGGTAAATGAGGCACAGATCAGTGAGGTGAATAGCATAAACCCTCTCAGCTGACAGGTAGTGGTGCTAGGCAGCTCATCCTGTTTGCCGCACCCCTGACTTCTTGTCTCCTGACAGTGCATCATGATGCTTGTCAATTGAGAAACTCACTCTGGGTATCATTTGTTGTCATTATAATCACTCCTAAAATTCACTAAAATATTTCTTTACAGAATTCACTAACAGTTGATTAGGAAAAATGTTAAGAAACTCTGTAATTCACATTTCTATTTTTCTTGATGACAACAGGGCTGTAACTTGATTTTTCTCCCTTCATTCATGTTCCATCCTTCCCTTATCCTTGAATTTCATATTTTAGATAATTTAGTTTATCAGCTCACAGAATTATTAGAGTCCCTGATATCAATAAAAATATTAAAAATCCTCTAAAATTTCTTATAAGTTACCCAATATTGCTTGAAAGACAATATTTTGCATAACAGTCTTTTCATGACCTGCAACTTCTCATTGTGAGGAATCTTTTTGTGTAAGATTCCTCATTCTTTATGGAATCAATGTTTCCTTTTATTGCAACTTTCCACTGAAATGTAAATTCCCCTAGAGTATAGAGAATGCCAGTTAGTTTAGCAGTATATATCCAGCTTCTAGTATGCACAAAGTTGTCATAAAGATATCTTTGAATGGAAGAAATGAAGGAAAAAAATTAAAAAGTAATGAAAGAGAATGAGCAAATGGATGATTCTTTGGCAACTTCTACTTGCTATTGTAACTATGCCTGCCTCTGCATTTCCTTTTTACTCCATATCCTCCTTAACTGCTGTTTTTATTTTTATTTTTATTTTTCATATATGCTTATTTTTTTAAAGATACTTAGATTACATAAGTGTTACATAAAAAATATATGGGATTCCTATATGCCCCACTCTGCTTCTCCCACAATTTCCCACATTAACAACATCTTTCATTAGTTTTGCACATTTGTTTCAACTGATGAACACATTTTGGAGCATTGCCACTAAGGGTGGATTATAGTTTACATTGCAGTTTACACTCTCTCCTGCACAATTTTGTAAATTATGGAAAGATATAAAATGTCTTGTATCTGTCTTTACAATGTCATTCAGGATGATTCCCAAGACCCGAAAATGCCCCTGTATCACACCTATTTTCCCTCTCCCTCCCCCTAGAACCTCTAGTGGTCACTGCCTCTACATCAATGACAAAAGTTCTTCCATTGCTAGAATCACAATAAGTCTATAGTAGAATACCAGTAAGTCTACTCTAGTCCATCATTCATTCCCCAATCCTGAGGATGCTGGGATGGTGCTGTCCACTCTGTCTCTAATTGAGAGGGGGCTTAGATCCCATGGGGCAAATGGATGGAACTATCTTGCTTGCAGTTTCAGACTCTTTGTTCCTTGGGATGGTCATTGTCCATCATCATCTCCTTGTTAGTTGTCCTAGGTAAGTACAATGAACTGGAGAGTGGGAATTGCAACTCTGTTGAGATTCAGTGCCCAACTGGCTCGTGAACGGTGCAAAGATTTAAGTCTCTTGGACATACACTTATCAAGTCTAGTACTAACTATTGGTTCAAATAGAAGGGGCAGAAGAACCAATTAGCCAAACTTACTAACAGTATGTAAACAGTAAGAGTAAAGAGGCATAGGGTGGAGGCTAAGGGCTCTCAGTGAATATATCTCTTAAGTTAGATGTGTCTGGATCCTTTTTATTAATGACATTTTCCTGAAGTGTGTGCTCTTTCAGAAATGAATTCCAGATAAATGTAGCATCACTGTATGTTTCAGGACTATTAATAATAGCTTCTGTTATATGGATTGCTTCATAAGTGTAGACTCTGTCTTAAATGCTTTGTATAATTTATTTCATTTAATTGTCAAAAGAAATCTGCACAAAATGAGGTTCAGTCCTCATTTCATCTTATGTGTAATGAAAGCACCCAAGATCCATCAATATGGAAGTGGTGAAGCTGAAAAAATTTGCCATTAGTGTGCTCCATGACAGTTTTTGTTGTTTTTTTGTATAGTGGTTGTTCTTTAGGATGAAGCCTAAGAAAGTTGCATCAGGACGACACAGAAGAAGCACAGGCTGCCTTTCCTTTAGGCTAGACCTGTAGCACATGAAGCAATGCCTTCCACTGTTTTCCACTTGTGCGCTGCATCAATTGTTGTTACATGTAGAACAAAAAGAAAATAAGATTTTTATGAAGTAAATGGAGTGAGCATAAGGCTTTCAAAAATAAATAAGGTTTGGAAAGGCTACTGACAAAACAAAAAGCATTCCAAATGAGAAAAGGAAAGAATATCTGATATAATCTACTGAGTGTTTGTGTTTCAAAGTCTTATCTCATCTGGAGAATATTTCTTCCAAAAGCAAAAGAGAAGTTTTCCATTTATAATAAAACTGAAATTCAAAATATAACCTCAGACCAAGATTTCTCCTCCTTTCTTATGATTTGTGTCTCCAGCATTCTGATGTCTAGGGCATTTGATTTTGTCTTCAGGGGAGAGGATGTTATTTTGAGAGGAAGGTGGTCTGAAAACGAATATGATAAAAAGAAACTTCACTGTAACTGAATTTGTGTTCCTGGGCCTCTCATCTCAGCCAAAGATCCAGCTAATTCTTTTTACTATGTTCTTGTTCTTTTATTTATTAACTGTGGCTGGGAATATTATCATCATCACTATTATCCAGATTGAACCTCTTCTCCATACCCCCATGTACTTTTTCCTCACAAATTTATCCTTCTTGGACATCTGTTATACATCCACAAGGTCCCACAAATGCTGTCCAACATGGTGGGGAAAAAGAAGAACATCTCATTCTCTGGCTGTGCTACTCAGATGTACTTCTCCCTCTCCTTTGGAATGATTGAATGTGTTCTCCTTGGTGTTATATCTTATGACAGATATGCAGCCATTTGTCATCCCCTTCATTACACTGGCATCATGAACCAAAGCACCTGTGTCCAACTGGCAGCCATTTCTTGGTTCAGCAGCTTCCTTAGTTCCATGGTGTTGGAGAAGATGCCGAAAGCCAGAGCATAAAGGGTTAAGCATTTAAAAAGCATGCTTGCTGGCAGAAAAACATTGGTAAATGTCTCCAAGAACACTGCATACTGCAGAGATCAGTGGGAGGAGGCAGAGCGGAATGAACTCACCACACAGATGTTATTGTCTGAATTCCCAAGAAAGATTGTCTGGGAACTCAGAAACAGGTAGTGCTCTCACGCACCAAGCTTAGAAACTAGTGGACTCCCTACTTTTGTTATCAGCTTTGTAGTATAAAAAGCAGCTTCTTGGTAGACTGCCAAAGAAGGAAGTGTTCTTGCTGAAGTAAGAACAAAACAGATTGTGGGCAAGGTTAGGCTATCTAGAGAACAATATACACTGTTGTAAGCTGAGTAAAAGAGAGGGTCACAGTAACCTCGGGGCTGTTTTGCCTGAGCGATCTTCATCCCTCTGCTTCATATGCATCAACTTGTCTGACTCTTCCTTTGTGCCTCACACTGACAACAACACATGGTTATCAATATCTTCACCTTGAGTTTGCCATACTGTGGACCCAGTATCCTGAATCACTTTTTCTGTGAGGTTCCTTCTGTCCTGAGGTTGACTTGCACTGACACATCACTCACTGAGCTGGGTGTTTTTGTGTTCAGTATCATCATCATTTTCATTCCTTTCATCCTCATAGTTGTTTCCTATACCCAAATCCTTCTATCTATCCTTAGGATGTGGTCAGCCTCTCGGAGGCACCAGGCCCTGTCCACCTGTACCTCTCATTTTACAGTGGTAGCTTTATTCTATGGAACTGCCATCTTCATGTACAAGAGACCCCAGTCAAAGTCTTCCCAGGCTGGGGGCAAGATAATCGCAGTTTTTTACACTGTCATCACACCCATGCTCAACCCCTTGATCTACAACCTAAGGAACCAAGATGTGAAAGGCGCTATAAGGAGAGCTATTGCAAAACAGACGACATGAGAGCTGGTAATTGGACAATAAGGTTAACTGTCAATCTAAGACAATTCCATTCTATAAATGAAGTGAGAAAAGAAAAAAAAGAGCAAATATCTTGGATTGTAAAAATCTGCCCTGCCATTCATTAGGCAGGTATTAAAAAAACACAAAATCCAGTTTGAAACTCAGCACAACAAACTTTTTCCCCAAGGACAGACTGCAGCTTTAAAATATCGAAATAACTCCCTTCATTGAGTGACTACTATTTTTTTTACTCAGAGAGAAAATGTTTCTAAAATCATAGACTATCTGAAATTATTTATTTGAAATTATATCAGTAAGCTGAACTATATCACTCCTGCCTAAAGATTTAATTCACTTTCATATAGCGGAGCACGTTCAATTGCCAACCTAGGTGCAGGGCTTCAGATAAAGGGTTTTTGGACTCAGCAGTCCCCATCTTAATTTTGTAGTTTCCAAGGAAACAGGATCTTATGCCTGATTTGTGGTTTAGACCTGATGTTGACTCCTTTGCACACAGTACTGCTTTGCCATGAGTCATTCAAAATTCGGTTTCATTTATATTTCACCTAAGTCTACCATTCCCCAAATCCTATGATAACTCTCTTCCTTTGTTTTGTGAAATGCTTTGTGGTTTCTGTGGTGAGTGGTCGCCCTCTTTTCAATGGATCAATAAATCTGATTTTATTTGACAAAAAGGTTATTTCTGGTGGTCTTAGGCTGATTATATGAACTAAGTACAGCAATGATCAGAAACAGATAATATGGCCATATATCATATATAGGTAATAGATTCATTCATTCACTCTATATTATTGAATGACTATGTAATAAGTTTTTAAATAAAATAGAAATGCTTCCTTTCCTCATAAACAAGCATACATTTGCACATAATATATTTATAATATATATCAATATAAATTCATGAAATATTATAACATATGTTTAAATACACACATGTATATTGATTTTTTATGACTACAATAAAGAAAGTAATCATCAAGGTAGACCAGAAGGAAGGGCAGGACTCAGAATGGGGAGAAGACCTTTTCAGTTAACAGTGGCTTTACATAAAAATCATGGAGGGGTGAAAGAGTTTGCTCTATTTCAGGAAATAAAGGAAACTAGTACAAAGCAGAGCAGCAAGACTTGAGGCTGGGGAGGCAGGAAGTAGTCAGTTTGGGCAGCACAGCATTGGCTGTGGTAATGAGTCAACATTTATTTTTAGTAAAATGTGAACTTCCTGAGTAAGAATGAAATGACACCATTTATATATTTGAAAGATTTTTCTGGATGATTTCTGGAGGACAGTCTATAAGAATGTATGTGTGTGTGTTATGCTGAAATAGAGTATATATATATATATCTCACACATATGTAAAGATATATGTACACATATGTGCATAATTGTTGCAAGTTAATTGGTTAATGCTATCAATTTTTGAAAACAATTGTTTATTTTGAATTTTTTTAATCAATAGTATTTTGCTGGTTTGAGTCTTTTGTGGACCTGAAAAAATCATGTTCTTAAAGCAAACTGATTACTGTGCCTGTAAACCCATTGTGGATGAGAACTTTTGATTAAATCAAGGTAAGGGACCTTTTGATTAGATCACTTTAATTAGATCACTTCAGTTAAGGGCCTTTGGTTAGATTGTGGGACCCAGAGTGTGTATTTTTTTAACTCTATTTTGTACATTTAATAATTGAAAATATAAATAATTAAAAACTAAAAAGTAAACATAGATGGGTAAATACATATATTTCTCAATTACATGTACTGGATACATTTTTTTTTTAATCAAATAATATACTACACAATAGATTTGGTTCATAGTAACACAATCATACAGTATTTGTCCTTTTATGTCTGGCTTGCTTCACTCATCATAATGTCCTCCAGTTTCATCCATGTTGTCATATGCTTTATGACTTCATTTCTTCTTACAACTGCATAATATTCCATCATGTGAATAGACCACATTTTGTTTATCCATTCATCTGTTGATGGACACCTGGGTTGTTTCCAACTATTAGCAATTATGAATAATGTTGCTATAAACATCGGGGTGCAGATGTCTGTTCGTGTCACTGCTCTCAGTTCTTCTGGGTATATAACCAGTAATGGTATTGCCAGGTCACGTGGAAAGTCTATATTCAACTTCTTTAGGAAGTGCCAAACAGTCCTCCACAGTGGCTGCACCATTCTGCATTCCCACCAACAGTGAAGAAGTGTTCCTATCTCTCCACATCCTTTCCAACACTTATAGGTCTCTGTCTTTTTGATAGTGGCCATTATGATAGGTGTGAAATGATATTTCATTGTAGTTTTGGTTTGCATTTCCCTAATCATTAGTGATGTTGAGCAATTCTTCATGTGGTTTTTTTTTTTGTTTTGTTTTGTTTTTTTGCCATTTGTATTTCTTTTTTGGACAAATGTCTATTCAAGTCTTTTGCCCATTTTTTACTTGGGTTGGTTGTCTTTTTATTGTTGAGTTGTACCATCTCTTTATATATCCTGGGTATTAAACCCTTTTCAGATATGTGATTTACAAATATTTCTTCCCATTGAGTTGGCTGCCTTTTCACCCTTTTGACAAAGCCCTGTGAGGTGCAAAATTGTTGAATTTTGAGGGGGTCCCATTTATCTATTTTTTCTTTTGTTGCATTTGCTTTGGGTGTAAGGTCCAAGAAACCACCACCTACCACAAGGTCTTGAAGATATCTTCCTACATTTTCTTCTAGTAGTTTTATGGTCCTGGCTTTTATATTTAAATCTTTGATCCATTTTGAGTTGATTCTTGTGTAGGGGGTGAGATATGGGTCCTCTTTCATTCTTTTTTATAGCTATCCAGTTCTCCCAACACCATTTGTTGAAGAGACTGTGTTGTACCATTAACATGGACTTGGTAGGTTTGTCAAAAACCAGTTGACTGTATAGGTGCATTGTTTTGCAGTTTTCTGCATATAGGTCCTGTACTTCTTTGGTTAAATTAAATCCTAGGTATTTGAAACTTTTTGTTGCAATTGAAAATGAAATTTTCCCCCTGATTTCCGTCTCGAGTTGTTCAGTACTAGTGTACAAAAACATTACTGATTTTTGCATGTTGATCTTGTATCCTGCCACTTTGCTGAACTCATTTATTAGCTCAAATATCTTTGTTTTGGATAATTCAGGATTTTCTAAGCACAGGATCATATCATCTGCAAACAGTGAGAGTTTTATTTCCTCTTTTCCTATTTGGATGCCTTTAAGTTTTTTTTTTTCCTTGTCTATCTGCCCTAGCTATAACTTCTAGTACAATACTGAATAACAGTGGTGACAGTGGGCATCCTTGTCTTGTTCCCGATATTAGAGGGAAAGCTTTCAACCTTTCACCATTATGATGTTGGCTATGGATTTTTCACATATGTCTTTTATCATATTGAGGAATTTTCCTTCTTTTCCTATCTTTTGAAGTGTTTTTATCAAAAAGGGAGGCTGGATTTTGTCGAATGCCTTTTCTGCATCGATCGATATGATCATGTATTTTTTTTTTCCCCTCAATTTGTTAATGTGATGTATTACATTGATTGATTTTTTTATATTGAACCAGCCTTGCATACCAGGAATAAATCCCACTTGGTCGTGATGTATAAGTCTTTTGATATTCTGTTGGATTTGATTTGCAAGTATTTTCTTGAGAATTTTTGCATCATTGTTCATTGGAGAGATTGGCCTGTAATTTCCTTTTCTTGTAGAATCTTTATATGGCTCTGGTATTAGGGTGATGTTGGCTTCATAAAATGTGTTGGGTAATTTTTCCTCTTCTTCAGTTTTTTGGAAGAGTTTAAACAGGATTGTTGTTAATTATTTTCGAAATGCTTGGTAGAATTCACCTGTGAAGCCATCTAATCCTGGATTTTCTTTGCTGGGAAATTTTTGATGATGGATTCAATCTCCTTAAATGTGATTGGTTTGTTAAGTTCTTGTATTTCCTGTAGCGTCAGTGTAGGTTGGTTTTGCATTTCTAGGAATTTGTCCATTTCATATAGGTTGTCTAGCTTGTTGGCATATAGTTTCTCATAATATCTTCTTATGATTCTTTTTATTTCTGTGGGGTCATTTGTAATTCCCCCCTATCATTTCTGATTGGATTTATTTGCATCTTCTCTCTTTTTTTCTTTGTTAGTCTAGCTAGGGGTTTGTCAATTTTATTGATCTCAAAGAACCAGCTTTTGGCTTTATTCATTTTCTCTTTTTTTTCTCAATTTCATTTATTTCTGCTCTAATCTTTATTATTTCTTTCCTTTTGCTTGCTTTGGGATTAGTTTTCTTTTCTTTTTCTAGTTTCTCTAGTTGTTCAGTTAAATCTTTGAGATTAGCACTTTCTGCTTTTTTATTACAGGCATTTAGGGCTATAAATTTCCCTCTCAAGACTGCCTTCACTGTAACCCATAAGTTTTCATATGTTGTAGTCTCATTTTCATTTGTTTCAATAAATTTACTGTTTTCACTGCAATTTCTTTTTTGACCCACTGATTATTTAGTAGTGTGCTGTTCAGCCTCCACACATTGTGAATTTACTTTTTCCTGTTTATTATTTGATTTCCAGTTTCACTGCATTATAATCTGAGAAGGTGCTTTGCATAATTTCAATCTTTTTATATTTATTGATAACTCCATTGTGACCTAACATGTGGTCTAACATGGAGAAAGATCCATGGGCACTTGAGAAGAATATATAACCCACTGAGTTTGGATGCAGTGTTCTGTATTTCTGTTAGATCTAACTTGTTTATCATATTGTTCAAGTTCTCTGTTTCCATGTTGATCTTCTGTCTAGTTGTTTTACCTAATGATATGAGTGGGGTGTTGAAGTCTCAAACGACTATTAAAGAAATGTCTATTTCTCACTTCAGTTTTGCCAGAGTTTGTCTCATGTGTTTTGGGGCACCTTTGTTAGGGGCATAGATATTTATGACTGTAATATCTTCCTGGTGGATTGTCCATTTTGTTAATATATAATGGCCTTCTGTATCACTTATAGATTTTTTGCACTGAAAGTGTTTTGTCTGATATTATTATACTACCCCTGCTCTTTTCTGATTACTAGTCGCGTGGAGTAATTTTTTCCAACCATTCACTTTTAGTTGGTTTGTATGCCTGGGTCTAAGGTGAGCTTCTTGTAAGCAGCATATGGATGGCTCATGTTTTTTCTTTTTTTTTTAAATCCATTCTATCAGCCTGTATCTTTTGATTGGGGAGTTTAATCCATTCACATTCAATGATATTACCCTAAATGCACTATTTACCTCCTCCATTTTATTCTTTGGAACTCTCTTAGTTTCTATTTGTTTGTGAATATTTTATACTCACTGTAACAGTTGGGCAGTTTGATGTAATCATGAATTCCAAAAATATAATTGGATCATGCTTGTAAACTTACCTGTTAATCTGGGCATGATTAAGTTATGATTAGGGTGTTCACTGGGCCACATCAGTAGGGTGCTGAGCCCCACCCCTTGGTGGATGGAAAATCAAATATAAAAGGCATAGCAAGAACAGAGTTGAAGCAGTCTTTTGAGAAGCAGTTTGATGTTGGATAAAAGGCCTCAGGAGAAGAGAAGCAAGCCATTCTCTTGATCTTCTACAGCTGACCTTGTGGAGGAAACAGGAGCTAAGCCTGGAGAGAAATGCAGCCCTGGGAAGAGAGGAACCCCAGAAGCCTGAACCCTGGCAAACACTGGCAGCTGTCTTGCTCTAACACATGGCAATGGACTGTGGTGAGAGAAGAAACTTAATGCTTTATGGCCTGGTAACTGTGGACTTCTACCCCAAATAAATACCCTTTATAAAGACCAACCCATTTTTGGTATTTCACATTAGCCCCCCTTTGGCTGACTAATACAGAATTTGGTACCGAGGAGTGGGGAAGTGCTTTTGTAATTACCAAAATGTTGGAACGGTTTTATAAATGTGTAAGGGATATTTTTTGGAGGAATTGCAAAATGCTTGATGGAAAAGGCCTAGATCACTTTCAAGATAGTAATATGGACACTAAAGAGACTTTCTATGATGCCTTAGAAGTAAATGATGAAGCTCTTATTGGACACTGGAGGAAAGGCGACCCATGTTTTAAAGTTACGGAGAACTTAGCAAGATTAACTCCTGGTGTTACATGGAAGACAGAATTTGAAAATGGGAAACTAGATCATTTAGCTGAAGAACATTCCACACTAAACTTGGAGAATATGGCTTGTCTTCTCCTTGCAGCTTATAGCAAAATGCTTCATGAGCGAAATACACTAAGGACTGAACTTTTGGGCACAAAGGAAACAGAAACTGATTCCAGAACTTCCAAGTTTCTGGAAATCAAATTCCCTAATGAAAATGCCCTATTTGAAGACTTTACTACACTGAGAACCTGTAACTCAGAATTGAAGATGCAGTTATCTCAGAAAGACTTGTGGAAAATCTTACTGTTTGATGGCATGGACCCCTGCTTCCTGCATGCTAAACCAACAAAGTTTTTGAGAGAGCTGTATGAACAAAACCACTGTCAAGTTGGACAAAAGAGGACATGGAAAGGAGTGACTGAAGGAGAATCGGCTTTAAGAAGAAAACCGTGGAAGCAGAGATCTGGACTTAAGACATCTCCTTGGGCCAAGAGAGGAGCCCCACCCATGTGCACAGAGAGGGTGAGTTTGCCCCTGCAGTTGAAGAGGGTGGATGTTCCTACTCGATGTTCTGAGAAAGTTTTGATGCCCCATGGTGCAGAGAGGATGAGTTTTCCCCAGCAGTTGAAGAGGGTGGATGTCCCCATCCGATGTTCTGGGGGAGTTTTGCCATCCCAGGTTGCAGAGAGTGTGGAGCACATTTCTCAAAGATTATCACAGTTAAGGTCAACATCCCACAGTCTGAAAGGGGTGTACCTGTACCCCATGGAGTAGAGAAGGCCAAGTGGTCCACCCATTGCTCTGAGAGGGTTGAACCTGTATGCCAAAGGTTAGGGGTAATGTTGTCTTCACCTCACTGTACTGGGAGGCTAAGACTCTAACCCAAAGATTGGGTAAGGTGTGGCAATCACCCCAACACTCTTGGAGTGTGAGGTCTGGAGCTTGGTTGACACCCAGATGCTTGATGAGGGTGGAATCAAGAAAGTGGCTGTTGGGCAAGCCTGTGGAAAAGGTGGGTCCCCATGTGGCCCCAAGGAGAAGAAACCATCGTCTTAAGAATAACTCAGACTTTGAAATTGAATGGAGGATGCCCTGCAGTTTCACTGAACTGTACAGCATCCATGACTCATGTTTAACATGCCAATTTCTCCTTATAGTATTGAAAATGTTTATCCTTTGTCTTTCCATTTGTGTATTGGAAGAAGTTAAATGATTTTGTAAGTTTCAGAGGTCTACAGCAGACAGGATTTTGCCTGAAAGCAAATTGTATTTCTTTAAACTGCCTATGATATGATTTTGTACTTGAATTGTTACCGATTAAAGGTTTTTTTAATATTGTAATGTATTTTTGGAATTCAGAGGGTGGAGTGTAGCAGCTGGGCAGTTTGATGTATTTATGAATTCCAAAAATATAATTGGATCATGCCTGTAAACTGATCTGTTAATCTGGGCATGATTAAATTATGATTAGGGCATTGACTGGGCCATGTCAGTAGGGTACTGAGCCCCACCCCTTGGTGGTTGGGGAATCAAATAAAAAAGGCACGGCAAGAACAGAGTTGAAGCAGTCTTTTGAGGAGCAGTTTGATGTTGGAAAGAAGACCCCATGAGAAGAGAAGCAAGCCATTCACCTGATCGTCTACAGCCGACCTTGTGGAGGAAACAGGAGCTAAGCCTGGAGAGAAACGCAGCCCTGGGAAGAGAGGAACCCCAGAAACCTGAACCCCAGAAACCTGAACCCTGGCAAACGCTGGCAGCTGTCTTGCTCTAACATGTGGCAATGGACTGTGGTGAGAGAAGAAACTTAACGCTTTATGGCCTGGTAACTGCGGACTTCTACCCCAAATAAATACCCTTTATAAAGACCAACCCATTTTTGGTATTTCACATTAGCACCCCTTTGGCTGACTAATACACTCACCTTCATATTTGAAGGACAGTTTTGCTGAATAAAGAATTCTCAGCTGGCAGTTTTTCTCTTTCAGTTTCCTAATTGTATCATACCACTCTCTTCTTGCCTCCATGGTTTCTAAAGAGAAATCTGCGCTAAGTCTTACTGGACTTCCCTTGTACATGATAGTTTCCTTTTTGCTTGCTGCTGTGAGAATTTTCTCTTTATCTATGAGATTTGACATTCTGAGTAGTATGTGTCTTGGAGTAGGTCTCTTTGGATTTATTCTGATTGGGGTATCGTGTGCTTCCGGGACATGTAAGTCCATTTTTCTCTTGAGAGCTGGGAAATTTTCAGCTATTATTTCCTCAAATACTCTTTCTGGCCCCTTTTCCTTCTCTTTTCCATCTGGAACTCCTGTGACACATATGTTGTTGTGTTTTGTGTTGTCATTCAACTTTCTGAGCACCTGCTCAATTTCTTCCATTCTTGTCTCTCTCTCTTCTTTTCTTTCTTCAATTTTAGATGTTCTGTCTGCGGTAGCACTTATTCTTTTTTCTATCATTTCAAGTCTGTTGTATGCCTCAAATGTGTTTTTGATCTCATCTATGTTGTCTTTCATCCCCATTAGCTCTGCTACTTTTCTGTTCAGGATTTCAAACCTTTCTTTGTGTTCACTCAATGTCTTCTTGATGTCATTTATCTCTTTAACTATATTGCCTTTCAACACATTAATTTGATTTTGGAAATTTATATGCTTCTCACTGATTAGTTCTCTCAAATTCTGCATCTCTTCTGGGGCTTTGATGTGCTCCCTTTCTTGGGCCATGTCTTCTATTTTCTTAATATGGCTCGTAATTTTTGTTGGTATCTAGGCATTTGATGAGGATGTAGTTTACTCAGGTTCTCAATCTCTTTCTCTTTTGTAGGGATTTAGTAGAAGAGGGCTGTGGGTTATCATTGCTCTTTGATTTTTGGCTTAACCTGGATTGTTAGGATTGTCCTGCTGGTTGCTCAAAACTAGGCACTGGACCCAGTAATTGGTTGTAGAGTTTCTTTCTAGGGCCTTGAGCAGGGAGGCTATAGAGGTTAGAAAAAACCTCTACTACTTATTTTTAATTTTCTTCTGTGCAATTTCTTGGTCTACTAGGAAATGGTGCTCTTTGGAAGCTCAGTTCAATGCCTCATCAGAGTGTATTTGTTCCAACACAACCCGGGATCAATGTGATAGAGCTTCCTGTCTGGAGGCTAGGAGCCTTGTAATTCAAACTTTCTCTGAGACAATTCTCCAGCCTTCTCTGGCAGCTCCCTCCCTTTTTCCCTTGGCTAGGAAATATTTCTTCTCCCTTCTGAGTCCTCAACAATCAGTCCCTGTTAATAAAGTAGGAGATTGGGAGGGTTGTATATCTTTAACCCTTTACAGGCTACAAGGCAAACAATGGTGCAGCACCACCAGACCTGGAAGGGCTCTTGAAACACAGCAAACCAAATTTTGAGTCAAAAGCTGAGTCAGCCTTAGTCTGTGTCCCTCTCTTTCCCCTTTCTGGGGGAGGTAGATCCCTGGAGGCCCCTTTGTCTATAGTCTGCAGGCCCAGAGGCTTGAGTATTATAGTGTCTTTAGTGTTGGGGAGGGGGCCGGGAGAAGCAGCAGGTTTCAATTCATGGTTCTGTCATTGTGATTTCCCTCCTTTGTCCCTCTCTCCTCTACGTGGTATCCAGCCTTTGCCTTGTGTCCTAAAGCCTAGAAAATCTTTTTTGGTGCTGTTTCAGCCTGTCCTCTAACTTTTTCTGGAGGAGAAGAGATTCCCATGTCTCACTCTCCAGGGTGGGTCTTAATTCTCTTACTGGAGTCTTTTGTAAAAGGAGGACTGGCAAATTTTCAGATACAGGAAAAAAAGTTGCAGTGACAGAGAGAAGACTCCAGATGTTAATGAACCTGGGAAAGAGAGAGAAGCCACTGACAGAGCAGCCCAAAGCTGTAGCAACAGATCTCAGAGGAGAGGGAGAGATGACAGACCCAGCCATGTGCCCAATCACCTATAGCTGAGCTCAGGGAGAAAATGAAACTGTAGAAGGCAGAGACCAGCAGAACCACCATTGTGCATTGCCATGTGGCAAAAGTCCAGGTTCACCAGCAGGTGACCTTTGGTAACACAATTCTTCTGGAGTGAAAGTTAACTTTCACTTTTTGGATTTGATTGGTTAATTGTAAAGACAATAACATGTTTTAAATGTTATTAAAATGTTTAATATTTTACTATAGGAATAGAAGATAGGAGAAACTGAATAAAATGCATAGTTACCACAGGCCTAACAAACATTACCATGATATGAGTATCTCTTACATTGAAGTGAAAAAAATATATTAGTATCTCAGTTCATAATTATGAGGATTGTAAAATGCCCAAGGGGAAGAAAGTCATGGCGAAACTAATTATATCGTATTACTCCACCTTTTCAGCATCATCTGTAACCTGAACTGCTTTTTTGATATCATATCCCGTTTTGCCTCTTTTCCTCTACTTATTCATGTTATGGTGACTCTTGTAGCCCAATTGGCCTTGCAGAAATTCAGCTCACAGTGTTCACCAGAAAATGTGGATCTTTCAACAAATGCTTCACAGTAAAGTCCTGTTTAAATCCTCACTAATGAATCTAATCCAATCACCAGTCTGAAGGCAGTCATGAATACTGTCCTTTATAGAAATTCCCTATATATCTTGTTTAGATTCTATCATACTTGTGACTTTCTACAATGCTGTACATTTCACTATCCTACAAAGTACTGGGCTATAAAACAGGAGCAATTAGTTATAATCTCAGCAATAATACTTCTAAACTAAGAGAACACAGACATGCCAGTCAGCCATCTGTAACTCCTGTTTCAACATCTTAAGTAAACTGGACTAAGAATGCTGCCCTATTCATCCCAGGTAGCTTATACCTGTGTTCAGTAGGTCCCAGAATTGAGACTAGCTTTTGGTAGTTCTCTTATACAGCAGGGCATGATCATTCCTTTGTTCAATGAACATATGTTGATTACTTATTATATTCCAGAATTGAGGATAAAAAATATGAACCTATATCAAAGTCTCAGAGTTGATTAAGGGAGTGATTACATTAAGATGCATATGTTTTAGTGTTTATCTTAATTTGCTGTGCTTGCTGTAAAAAAATGCCACAGACTAGATTTCTTAAACAACAGGAATTTATTGTCTCAATTTTGAAGGCTAGAAATAAAAAAATAAGGTGTCAGTGGGATCATACTTTCTTTAAAGTCTGTAGCATTCTGTGGTGGCTTGCCAGCAATCTGTAACTCAGTTTCTGCCTCTATCACAGGCTAGTCTCTCTTCTCATCTCTCTCCTCCTACTGTGTCCAAATTTCCTCTTTTTATAAGGATTCCAGTCATATTAGATTAAGGACCACCCTAGTTCTGATTGACCTCACCTTGAGTAAAAACATCTTCAAGGATCATATTTACAAATGGGTTCATATCCATAGGACTGGGGTTTTGGACTTTAACATGTTTTTGTGAGGCATGATTCAATCCTAATAGTGTTAGAGCACAATTATGTGCTGTGCACTATACTTTTCTCATGCAAAGAACTTCCATTTATGAAGCCCTGAAGTGCTTAATCATATCACTTAAGTTGTTCCTATATTTTATCATCTGAAATAAGGCAACTATGAGAATGAATGGTAGCAATACTCATAATTGCTCCATGACAATGGGTAAAAACCAGAACTTCCCTGTGCAGGAGGGCCAATTGGCCATGGTAACATTATCTTGCTTAGTCTTCACAGCAGATCCATGAAGTAGGTATTATTAGTACCATTTTGCATGTGAGAAAATCCTAGAGAGTTAGTCCAGGAATAATTCATTGATGTGTGTGATGGTTTGAAGTTGAATGTACCTTACAAAAATATGTTCTTGAAGTTAATCTATTCCTGTGGGTGTGGACCTAATGTAAGTAGGATCTTTTAGCAATTAGAAACTTAAGTTAAGGTCTTACCTTAAGACCTCGTTCAGGGTGAATCTTAATTCTCTTACTGGAGTCCTTTATAAGAGAATGAAGTTCAGAGGAGGAGAGAAAAAAAGCCATGGAAGCAATAAGCTAGAAGCAATGAAACCTGGAAGAGAAGGGGGAGACCAGCAGATGCCACCATGTGCCTTGCCATGTGAAAGAGAAGTCCAGGACTGCTGGCAGCCAGCATTCAAGAAGAAGGTATCATCTTGATGATGTCTTGATTTGGACATTTTCATGGCCTCAGAATGTAAGCTTGTAAACCAATCAATTCCTATTGTAAAAGCCAACACATTTCATGTTATCTGCTTGGACAGTTGAGCAGACTAGAAAAAAGTATCACTTAATTTGAAAATGAAACAGAAGTTTGTGGTAAAGGGATTAGTGTAAGCAAAAGAATAAAAAGAATGGTGCACTTGACTTCAATGTGGCTTGGAATTCTCAAACTTGTGTTGTGGAAAGAAATGTCTGGGGATAAAGCTGGAAATGTGGAATTTCAGTGGTTGAATATAGATCCTATTCACAGTGTTGTTTTTGTTTTGGGCACCTGGTTCAGTCTACTAAAGCCAGGTCTGGTGAAGAAGAGTGTTTTCATTTCCACCTGATTTAACAGAATTAAACATAGAAATTATCAAACAGCTGCTTCAAGAGCTAAGCTGTACTGTCCCTGGGCATGTCTCTCAGTTGGCTGTGCAGTTCTGTAGTGCTTGTACTTTTTGAAGCAGTATAGTGAACACACATTATTTCTCATCTTCTTTTCACAAACATATATCAAGAGTCAATTATGAATTAACTATTATGATAAGGGAAACCCAGGTATATCTTATATAGCATCTTCCTTCAAAGTATTTACACATCCATGACTATAATCTTGACATAAACAACTACATAAGAAGTTACAAATGAAGGGATTTTGCTATTCAAAGGACACAGTTTTCTATCAGTCCAGTAAATCAAAGAGTGATATATTTTTTAAATTTATTGAAGTGTATCACTCATAAATTAACATACACAAACAATAAGTGTATAGTAATAGTTGTGAACTTATAAAACAAACATACTTAACATCATATAGGGTTCTCATAACTCACCCTACCACCAATACCTTGCATTATTGTGAAACATTTTTAACTAATGATTAAAGAGCATCCTCAAAATATTACTACTAACCAAAGTATTTTCTCCCAACCCACTCTATCATTATTATTATTTTTATATCATTTATACGTGAACATACACAAACAATAAGTGTATAATAAAAGTTGTGAATTTACAAAGCAAATATTCATAACATCATACAGGAGTCACATACATCAACCCTCCACCAACACCTTGCATTGTTGTGAGATATTTGTTATAAATTATGAAAGAATATTTTCAAAACCTTACTACTAATTATAGTCATTTTCTTTCATCTGGTGTATTTTCCCCCAACCCACCCTAATATTATATTTTAGATATATTTTTATTACAAGTTGTAAACTTACAAACCAATCATGCACACGTGCAGAATTCCCAAACAACACCCCTCTATCAACACACCAAACCGTGGTGGAACATTTGTTACAAATAATGAGATAATATCATCTGATTATTACCAGGTCCACAGCATACATTTGGCATATATTTTCCATACTTCCCTATTATTAACACAGTACATCTTTGGCATAGATGCAAGAATATTACATTATTACTGTTAATCACAGTCCATAGGTCCCCTCAGTTGTATTTTTCTCATGCTTCTCCACATTCCCACCACCCTGAAATAGTGATGCTCATCTGCTCTAGCTCACAAAGGACACTCTTGCATCTGTACCATCAACCACGATTCTCACCCTCCTCTGGGTTTACTGTGCTATTCAGTCCCAAGATTATTCTCTAGCTTTCTGTCAATTGGCATTGACATCCATAGACTACCATTTTCAGCCACATTCCCATTTATAAACCAGCTGTTACTCACTATAACGTGTTACCATCAACTCTGCACATTCCCACACTTTTACAGTAAAGCTAATTAAAACTTCTACATACATTAAATATCAGTAATCCATCTCAGTCCTGCCCTTATCTCCTTTAAGAATCCAACACCTACCACCAGGTTTTGCAGATATTTTCCTACATATTCTTCTAGAAGCTTTATGGTTCTTGCTTTTATATTTAGGTTTTTGATTCACTTTGAGTTAAAAATTTTTATAGGGTATGAAATAGGGGTCTTCTTTCCTTTGTTTGCTATGGATATCCAATTTTCTCAGCACCATTTTTGAATGGACTGTTCTGTCTGAGTTGGGTGGGTTTGACAGGCTAGTCAAAAATCACCTGACCATAGATGTGAGGGTCTGTTTTTTAGCCATCAAATTGGTTTCATTGATCTATGTGTCTGTCTTCATGCCAGTACCATGCTGTTGTTTTTAACCACTGTAGCTAGGTAATATGATTTGAAGTCTGGAAATGAGAGTCTTCCAACTTCGTTTTTCCTTTCAAAGATATTTCTGGCTTTTCAGGACCCCTTACCCTTCCAAATAAATTTGATAATCATGTTTTCCATTTATTTAAAAAATGCTGGTGGAATTTTTATCGGGATAGCATTGGATCTGTATATCAATTTGAGTAGAATTGACATCTTAATGATATTTAGTTTTTCAATCCATGAGCACGGAATGTTCTTCTAATTATTTGGGTCTTTCTTTTATTTCAATGCATTGTAGTTTTCTGAATACAAGTGCTTTACATCATTGGTTAAGTTTATTCCTGAATATTTGGGTTTTATCTGTCTTATTTTATTTTTACCACTTTTTTTGACACTTTTAGTAACTTTTATTGATATGATCTTCATTTCTAGACTCTCTTCCAGGCCTCTCTCTCCTGTTTTTTTCTTTTAGGCTGCAGCACACCCTTTAGTATTTCCTGCAAAGCAGGTATCTGGTTACAAACTCTCTCCGTTTCTGTGTACTGTGAATATTCTAAACTCGCCCTCATTTTTTAAAGAAAATCTTGCCAGATATAACATTCTTGGCTGGAAGTTTTTCTCTTGCAGTATCTTAACTATATCATACCATTGTCTTCTTGCCTCCATGGTTTCTGGTGAAAACTCAGCTTTAATCTTATGGGTATCCCTTATATGTCATGCATTGGTTTTCTCTTGCTACTCTCAGAATTCTCTCTTTGTCTTTAGCATTTGGCATTCTGATTAGTATGTGTCTCAGAGTTGATCTATTCATTTTTTTTTGGTTGGGAGTACGTCGTGCTTCTTGTCCATGGATATCTATGTCTTTCAATAAGGTTGGGAAATTTTCTACTATTATTTCTTCAGATATTCCTTCTGCCCCTTTTCCCATCTTTTCTCCTTCTGGGACACCCAGGACACATATGTTTACATGCCTCTTGCTGTCCTTTAGGTCCCTACATTGTTCAAGGTTTTCCAATCTGTTCTTCATCTGTTCTTTTGTATGTTCACTTTCAGAGGCCATTTCTTCAATCTCACCGATCCTTTCTTCTGCCTCCTCACATCTACTATTATATGATTCCAGTTTATTTTTTATTTCATTTATTGCACCTTTCATTACCATAAGATCTGGAATTTTTCTATGTATGCTTTCAAATTCTTCTTTGTGCTTATCCAGTGTCTTCTTAATATCCTTAATTTCTTTAGTCATCTCATTGATTTTATTAAAGAGATTTGTTTGAAAATCTATGATTAGTTGTCTCAACTCCTGTATGCCATCTGGAGGCTTATTTTCTTCCTTTAATTGGGCCATATATTCTTGTTTCTTGGTAAGGATTGTAATTTTTTGTTGTAGCCTTGGTATCTGGCTTACGAGAGTATTTATTCTGGGTGCAGTTTTTCTCCATAGTTTAGGGCTTTCTGCCCTTTCTCCCTCACTGGTTGTGTAGTAGGAGCTAAGGATGTAGTTGGTGTTATAAGCTGTGGAATCTCAAGCTGCCTTCATTACCCCAAGGACCAATGAAGCTTCTCCCAACTTTCTCCTTTGCAAGGGGTAGGGACAAAGCCATAGCTGTGTGGAATAACCCAACTCATGCAGGCTTAGACTGTAGTTGCCCAGAGAGACTGATGAAGCTTCACACCCCTTTCTCCCCTGCCTGGGGCAGGGATGGAGCTGCAGGTGTGGGCAGCAGTCTATGCAGTGCATGTCCAAGATGACCACAGTTGCCACGGTAAACTTCCAATTATTCAGTCTGTGCCAGCTAAATGTACCTGCAGTTACCTGGATAAGCTTGTGCAAGGCCCGTCAGCGTCCTCCCTGCTAGTGGTGGGGCTGAAGCCTAGACTAGGGCTGCAGGACAATCTGGGTGAAGTAAACTGTTCTCTACAGTCAGTGTGATTTTCAGTCAGCCCGGCTTCCCCTCATGCTGGGGATGGAGTCAAATGGCAGCTACTGGCCTCCATCTGACTTGGACAGGTTCAAATTTTAGTTGTTCTTAGGGTTATACTTTAGCCTGCTTAATTTACTAAACAGTAGCTAAAATTGGTGGCCAACCGTCTCTTCCTCCCCTGTTTTTTGGGAAATGGAGCTTCCAATTCCTGCCACAGAAGACCTCCTGGGGTAGCTTGCACTGCCAAAGTAGGATGACCACTGGCCTCCGTGGCAAGGCCTGTAATTTCCCAGAGAGGCTGGCACAGTTCCCCCCAGCTTCTCCCTGCCCGAGGTGAGCCTGGGGCTTAGGCTAGAGCAACAATCTGATCTAGATGGAAAAAAGCTGGTCCTTGCCAGCAGTGTGATTTTCAGTCAGCCCCGCTTCCTCTCTTATCAGGCGTGGAGTTAAGATGGTGGCCACTGGCCTTTTTCTGACTTCAACATGTTCAAACTTTAGCTGTTCTTAGGATTATATTTTAGCCCACCAAATTTACTAATCAGTAGCTGAAGTTGGAGCCTAACCATCTCTTTCTCCCTTGTTTTGGGAAGTGGAGCTTTTAATTCCAGCCTGTGAACAGCTCCTGAGGCGGCTTGTGCCTCCAGTGGAGGATGCGCACTGGCCTCCGTGGTGTATAGTGATTACTTATGAATCTTCTCTGCACCTGGGAAGTCTCCTCCTTCCATTCTTTCAAGGATGTTGCAGGATATACTTCTGGTCTCCCGGAGTCCCTAACAAGTGCCCTAGATAGCTCTGGGAGATCACTAACTGCCCTGTAGCAGGAGCTGATTTTAGGAGCTCTTTACACTGCTGCCATCTTGCTGATTGTTTCCAGAGAGTGGTATTTTTGAGGAGGGGTATTTAAGTTGGTATTTGAAAGAAGGGAAGGGTTTGGACATGCTGAGACTTGGATTTGGGACTATCAAGGAAGCATAGAATGGAGAGGGGAGAGAATATGTATACTGAGGTGAGAAAATGCAAGGGGCACTGAAAAAATAGTTGTCCAGGAGAATCTGGTGGGTCAAGTGGAAAAGGAGAAATAATCCCAAGCAGGTGATTTAGGGAAGAGTGTCTGGAATAACAAGCAAATGGCATTGATAATTTCATAGCTCCTGAGTTAGGGAAGATAAGAAATCTTAAAATCTAATAGTTTCAGACATCCTTTCCAAAGCATAGATTAAAGACAGGGTCTTCAGCTTAATTACCCTCCTTGGGAAAAGACCAGTCACGGGGCTAAACTGTAAGAGTTTCACCTAAGCCTCCTTAAACGAAAACACACCATTGTATGCTACTAAACCTGGTTCAAGTTGTCAGGGTCTACCAGGATTTACCAGCCTTAAAGTTGATATTGCTACCATGGTTTCCTCAAAGGTTTCTGTGCTTGTGGATATGTGACAGGACATCATAGAGCAAGGAGGAGTCTTCTCCTCTAGAATTTACAAGTAATAGACTCCCATAGCCTTAAATTTATGCTAGATAGACCATTGAGCTACATTACAACTTAATCTACAAAATCCCCTATCTTACTTTTCCAGGATTGCTATGACAAATACCATACAATGGGCTGGCTTAAACATCAAGCATTTGTAATCTCATAGTTTTGAAGAAAAGAAGTCCAAAATCAAGATACCAGTAAAGCCATGCTTTGTTCTGGGGTTGGTAGCATTCTGGTGATGGCAATTTTCCATCTAATGGTAATCTTTCTCTTTGTGCATCTAATCTTCTGGTTTCCACTGACTCCTGGCTTCTGATTTCTGTCTTCTTCTGACTGACTACATCAGAATGTGCTCTATTTATAAGACCTCTCATCATAGGGATCAAGACACACCCTGATTCAAACTGGCTACACCATAGTTAATAATATCATTAAAAGATTCTATTTTCAAATGGTTTCACCCACAGTAGTGTTGATTAAGATTTGAACATGTCTTTTGTGGAGTATACAATTCAATCCCCAACACCTCACAATGGGCACCCAGCCAAGCTAGCCGATGAGCATGCCTCATTATTTCTAGCCTCTTGCCTTTGTTCATTATGTTTTCTTCCTCTGACTTTACCTACCTCATCTTTTTCCTGTCTTAATTTCTGATCCATGCTTCAAAGACAAACCAGATGCTTCCTCCTCCCTAAAGAGGAGGTTCCATGCCCCAAATGGCCTCCCAAGAAGTACTGCCTTTCTAGTGTGAGCTCCCACAATGCTTTATTTTATTATTCTCTTTTTAAACTTTAATTTCCTGTGACAGGTTTGAATTTATCTTATCTCCCTGCAAAAGTTACCTCCATGAGGTTTAAACAAAGACAGTTTAAAACATATCACCTGAGATCATATAGCTCAAGAACTATATAATCTCAGGAAATAGAATTGAACTTCAGTTTAATCTTATCATGACAGCTGCCCTTTTAGACACTTTGTCATCCATTTTTACCTTTTATATCCCATAGTACTGTGACTACTAACTCTTTGTTGGTTAAAGGTAACACCAATACACATGATTTTTGCTGACCATGATATGGAACATGATTGACATGATTG
>JAQZBX010014823.1:9648-38312 GCA_029593785.1 Cabassous unicinctus
TTTTTTTTTTTACATGCGTCACACTTCTTTTCAATTACAGTCTATGGCACATCAGTTGTGATAGCTAACACTCTGTGAATACAGTAGTATTTTAAAAGATGCTTAGATTCCATAAATGTTACACAAAAATTACAGGGATACCCATGTTCCCCACCTCCCACACCTCCCATAACATCCCACGTAAACATTTTTCATTAGTGTGGCACATCACCTGCAATGGATATACACATCCATTGCACATTGTAGACCACAGTATCTACCACAGAGTTCTGCATGGTATATCCTGATGTAAAATGGCCTATATCTGTCATTGTAATGTCACACAGGATTATTCCCAAGTCTGAAAAAGCCCCTGAATTACAACTGCTTTTCCCTTCCCTGCCTCAAAAGCATTTGGTGGCCACTGGCTTCACCTCACTGTTATACTTTCTTCCATTGCTTGAATCACAATATGTCTACAACAGAATACCATTAAGTCCACTCTAGTCCATAGCTCTTCCCCAATCCTGAAGAGTCTGGGATGGTGAAGTCCACTCCACCTCCAAGTGAGAGGGGGGTTATATTCCATGGATACAATGGATGGGATTACCCTGCCTGCAGCTGCAGACTCTATCCATTCACTGGGATGGCCATTGTCCATCATCATCTCCTTACTAGGTGTCTTGGGTGAGTCTATTGAGCTATAGGGTAGGAGTTGCAGATCCACTGAGATTCCAGGCACAGCTGGCACATGGGCAGGCCAAAGTCTCCAGTCTCTGGAAGTACACCTACAAACTCCAGCATGACATATAGGTTTGAATAGAAGGGACTGATGGACCATGTGCAGGGAGGACTTATTTGAGTCCAACTCTGTCACTCTCAGGAGCACAGATTCCAAAGTAAAGTCCACTGATAAGGCATCAACTCTGGAGCTATCCCCCCTTATATATGAACTGGGTGTCTCCAGAGCCCTCAGGAGCCCCTCTGTGTGGGGTGATGTCCACTTTGGTGTTCTATGAGATACTACTGAGGTTTGCATTAGCATTGCCTCTGGGATGACCACCTGACTCTCTTTGAAGTCTCTTGGCCACATGAACTCATTTGTCTTTACCTTTTACCCCTTTTATTCAAGGACTTTTTGCAGTCGGATTGCCAGTTGGCAGTTGGTTTTAATCCCTTGTTGCCAGGGAGGCTCATCCCCAGGAGTCATGTCCCATGCAGGGGGGAAGGTAATGAATTCATATGCTGAGTTTGGTTTAGAGAGAGGCCACATTTGAGCAACAAGGAGGCTCTCAGATGGCATCCCTTAGGCACCCCATAAGAGTAAGCGAAGTTTCAATTACAAGAGCAAAGACTCATAAGGTTAGTCATCAATAACAAGAACCCATCAGTGGACCATCCTCCTTTGCCAGACACTGCCCCTACACTTGGTGGAGAGTTGCTGCTCCCTTGGAGAATTTGGCAGAGCTCTCCAGGCTGGGAATTCAGTATTCCCTCATTTATTGAGTGATTCTCTACCCACTGTGACCATGCCCCATCCCTTGATCATTTGAACAATTTTATTTATCTTTCATGTATATTCAGATGAACCTCCTCCCATGAAAGCCCCACCCCAGACAAACCCCACCAATGATCCTCTGCTGCCCCTGTTGTAAACCTTCTGTGATTTAAACATTCCTTGAAGATGAAGCCCATATAATAGCCAAATACAATTAATAGGTAAATGAAATAATAATGATAAGCTTAAATGTAAGAGATAAAATATATGAAAACTCAGAAAAAAAACTAAAAATAAAATAAAGTTAAAAGATTGGGACATTCAAAACATGGGAAAGAACAAAAAAATAAATAAATTAAAAAATAAAACAGTAAAAAATTTTAGTATTGTTATTTTTTTCCTTTTATCACTGCATTATCGAGTCTCCAGTCTGTACCATGGCACCTTCCCCCTCTTACTCCCCAGTGTCTCCAAAATATTCATTTAATTTTCCAAGAAATTTTAGATCACAGCAAAGTCATACACCGAATACTAGAGACTCTCATATACCCAACCTCCTTTCCCTATCCTCAGCCCATATAAAACCTTTTTTTTGGGGGGTGGGGATGGTAGCATTGTTATAACTGCTATACAGATAGTGAAACATAGCTAGTAAACATTGTCAATGGTTTACAGTATAGTTTACAGTTTAGATGGCACGGTTTAATAATTTTTGATGATATTTACCATGTCCTGTGTCCATTACTGTAAGGTAATGAAAAACAGTTCCCATGACCACTAAATACCCCTAGTTTGATCTTTTCTGTTCCTTCCTCCCCATCCCCCTGGGGCACATGACACTCCCCTGTCTTGACTCATTGGATAACAAGATTCACAGTTACATGCCCTAGGTATTCTAACCTGCCCTTCTAATCTACAAACCTGTCAACCCTGCACCACCAAATCCAGTTATATCACCTGGATATGACAGTAATATCACCTGTCCTATCCTTCAGTATGCAATTATACTCTATCACTTTACCATAGATTATGTCCATATGGGTGATGACTCACAACATACTCTTCTCTTTCTTTCCCTTGTTAACCTATCTTTCAGACAATGGTTCTCAGAGACAGCTCTCTTTCCTCAGTTCAAATCAGTGAGGCCATATACTGTTCATCCTTCAATTCCTGGCTTGCTTCACTCAACATAAGATCTTCAAGATTCATCCATGTTATTCTATGTGTTAGCACTTTATTCCTTCTTACAGCTGAGTAATATTCCATTGTATGTATGTACCACATTTGGTTTATCCATTCATCTGTTGATGGGTAACGGGGTTGATTCCAACTTTTGGCAATAGTGAACAATGTGGCTATGAACATTGGTGTGCATATATCTGTTCGTGTCTTTGTTTTCAATTCTTCTGGATATATACCCAGCAGTAGAATTGCTGGATCATACGGAAGATCTATTGTTAGTTTTTGAGGAACTGCCAACCTGTCCACCACAGTGGCTGGACCATTCCACAATCCCACCAGCAGTGGATGAGTGTTCCTATTCCTCCACATCCTCTCCAACTGTTATAGTCTGCTGTTTTTTTAATAGCTGCCATTTTGATGGGTGTAAGATGGTATCTCATTGTAGTTTTGATTTGCATTTCCCAACTAGCTGGTGATATCCAGCATTTTTTCATGTGCTTTTTAGCCCCTTCTATTTCTTCCTTGGAGAAGTGTCTTTTCAGGTCACTTGCCCATTTTTTTAAATGGGTTGTATATCTTTTTATTTTCACAATGTAGGGTTTCTTTATATATGCGGGATATTAGGCTCCTATCATATATATGGTTGCCAAATATTTTCTTCCATTGGGTAGGCTGCCTTTTTATTTTCTTAATAACCTCCTTTGAGGTGCAGAAGTTCTTAATTTTGAGGAGATCCCTTTTATCTATTTTTTTCTCTTGCTGCTCGGGCTTTGGGTGTGAAGTTCATGAAACCATTTCCTTTTATAAGGTCCTGTAGATGCTTCCCTACATGATCTTCTAAGGTTTTTATGGTTTGGGCTCTTATATTTAGATCTTTGGTCCATCTTGAGTTTATTTTTGTATAAAGTGTGAGATGGTATTCATCTCTCATTCTTTTGGATATGGATAAACAATTCTCCAAGCACTACTTGTTGAAGAGGCCATTCTCTGCCAACTGAGTGGGCTTGGTGGCCTTGCTGAATATCACATGACTGTATATGTGAAGATCTATATCAGAACTCTCAATTCAGTTCCATTGGTCAGTATGTCTGTCCTTGTGCCAATACAATGCAGTTTTGAGCACTGTAGCTTTGTAGTATGTTTTAAAGTCAGGTAATGGGATACCTGCAACTTAATTTTTCTTTTTCAATACATCTTTGGCAATTTGGGGCCTCTTACCTTTCCAATTATATCTTGTAGTTGGTTTTTCCAGTTCCTTAAAAAATACAGTGTTGATTTTTATTGGAATTGCATTAAATCTGTAGATTAGTTTGGGTAGGATAGACATCTTGATGATGTTTAGTCTTCCTATCCATGAACAGGGAATATTCTTCCATTTACTTAAGTCTTCTTTGATTTCCTTTAACAGTGTTGTGTAGTTTTCTGTATATGAGTCCTTTACATCTTTAGTTAAATTTATTCGTAAGTATTTGATTCTTCTAGTTTCTATTGTAAATGGTATTTTTTAAATTTCCTCCTCAGTTTGCTCGTTATTGGCGTACAGAAATGCTACTGATTTTTGAGCATTGATCTTATAGCCTGCGACATTACTGAAATCCTTTATAAGTTCTAGAAGCTTTGTGGTAGATTTCTCAGAGCTTTCTATGTATAGGATCATGTCGGCTGCAAATAATGAAATTTTTGCTTCTTCTTTTCCAAATTGGATGTCTTTTACCTCTTTTTCTTGCCTCAGTGTTTGAGCAAGTATTTCTAATACAATGTTAAATAGGAGTGGTGATAGTCGGCATCTTTGTCTTGTCCCCAATCTCAGAGGGGAGGCTTTTGGCATTTCACCCTTGAAGATGATGTTATCTTTGGGTTTTTCATATATACCCTTTATCATATTCAGAAAGTTTCCTTCTCTTCCTATCTCTTGCAGTGTTTTTATCAGGAAAGAGTGCTGTATTTTGTCGAATGCTTTTTCTGCATCTATAGAGATGATCATGTGATTTTTTCTTTCAATCTGTTTATGTGGTGTATTACATTGATTGATTTTCTTATATTGAACCATCCTTGCATACCCAGGATAAAACCCACTTGGTCATGGTGTATAATCCTTTTGATATGTTGTTGAATGCGATTAGGAAGATTTTGTTGAGGATTTTAGCATCTGGTTCATTAGAGAAATTGGCCTGTAATTTTCCTTTCTTGTGGCATCTTTGTTTCGTTTTGGTATTAGGGTAATGTTGGCATCATAGAATGAGTTAGGCAATATTCCTTCTGCTTCTATTTTTTGGAAGAGCTTAAGCAGGATTGGTGTTAGCTCTTTCGAGAATGTTTGGTAGAATTCAGCTGTGAAGCCATCTGTTCCTGGGCTCTTCTTAGTTGGGAGGTTTTTGATCACTGAGTCTGTCTCTTTACTTGTAATTGTACTATTGAGTTCATCAATTTCTTCTTTCAATATTGCAGGCTGTTCGTGAGTTTCTAGAAATTTGTTCATTTCCTCTAAATTATCATTCTTGTTGGCATATAATTTTCCAAAGTATCCTCTTATGATACTCTTTCTTTCCATGGAATTGAATCAGTAGTGATATCCCCTTGCTCATTCCTTATTTTCTGTATTTGCATCTGCTCTCTCTTTTTTTTGTTAGTCTGGCTAAGGGTTTGTCAATCTTATTGACCTTCTTGAAGAACCATCTTTTGGTTTTGTTTATTTTTTTTAGTTCTTTCTTATTCTCTATTTCATTTAGTTCTTCTCTAATTTTTCTTATTTCCTTCTTTGTTCTTTGTTCTGGTTTATTTGTTGTTGTTTTACCAGTTCCTCCAAGTGTGCAGTTAGGTCTTCAATTTTAGCTCTTTCTTCTTTTTTAATATATGCATTTATGGCTATGAGCTTTCCTCTCGGTGAATCTTTGACTACATCCCATAGGTTTTTATTTGTTGTGTTTTCATTTTCATTAGTTTCAAGACAGTTACTGATTTCTTTTGAGATTTCCTCCTTGACCCACTGTTGGTCTAATAGCGTGTTGTTTAACCTCCATATCTGTGTTCCTAATCCGTTTCTCAGTCCCTTTGTGATTTCCAATTTCATACCATTGTGGTCAGAGAAATTAGTTTGTTTAACTTCAATCTTTCTGAATTCTTTGAGAGATATTCTGTGGCCTAGCATGTTGTCTATCTTGCAGTATGATGCATGTGCACTTGAGAAGAATGTAAATCCTGTTCTATTTGTGTGTAGTGATCTTTATATGTCTATTAGGTCCAGGTACTCTAATGCAATTTTCAGAGTCTTTATTTCTTTATTGATTCTCTTTCTAGATGTTCTGTCTAATGATGATAATGGTATATTAATGTTCCCCAGTATAATTGTGAGGAATTTATTTCTCCACTTAGTTTTTCCAGGGTTTCCCTCCTGTATTCTGAGGCACACCGATTAGGTGTATAAATGTTTATGATTGTTCTCTCTTCCTGAGAGATTACCCCTTTTCCTAATATATAGTGTCCATCTTTATCTCTTGCAATAGTTTTGCATTTAAAGTCTATTTTGTCTGATATTAGGATAGCTGCTCCTTGCCTTTTATGGCTAATGTTTGCTTTAAAATTGTTTTCCAGCCATTCACTTTCAGCCTCCTTGAATCTCTGGGTTGAAGGTGGGTTTCTTGTAGACAGCATATAGAAGGATCATATTTCCTTATCCATTCTGCCAATCGATGTCTCTTGAGTGGTGAATTTAATCCATTAACATTCAGTGTTATTACTTGCAACAAATTTCTGACTTTGGCCATTTTTGGGGGGTTAATGTATGTCACATGTTTTTTTTTTCTTTCTGTTTTTGTCTTTTTAGTTGTTTTTAAAGTCTCCTACAACTTTCCCTCCCTTGTTTTTTCCTTTGAACTTGTAGAACTTCCTTTAGTATTTCTTGAACTGAAGGTTTCTTATTGGCATACTCTCTTAATTTCTATTTATCTGTGAATATTTTGAACTCTCCAACATTTTTGAATCCCGGTTTTGCTGAATAGAGAATTGGGGGCTGGAAAATTTTTTATTTTAGTACTTTGACTATGTCATACCCTTGTCTTCTTGCCTCCATGGTTTCAGATGAGAAATTAGCACTTAATCTTATTGTGCTTCCCTTGTATGTGCTGGTTATTTTTTCTCTTGCTACCTTGAGGATTTTCTCTTTGTCTTGATCATTGGACATTTTGACAAGTATATGTCTTGGAGTTGGCCTGTTGGGATTTATAATGTTTGTGGTGTGCTGTGCTTCCTGGACTTGTACCTCCATCTCTCAATAGGATTGCGAAGTTTTCAGCCATTATTTCCTTCAAAACTCTTTCTGTTCCCTTTCCCTTCTCTACTCCTTCTGGGATGCCTGTAATGCATATGCTTGTGCATTTTGTGTTGTCATTTAAATCCCTGAGTCCCTGCTGGTTTTTTTCTATCTTTTTATCTATCTGTTCAACTATCTGTTTGATTTCAGATGTATTGTCTCCCACATCACTAATTCTTTCTTCTGCCTGTTCAAATCTGCTGTTATATGAATCCAGCATCTTTTTGTTTTCTTGCATTGTGCCACTGATCACCATCCTATCCATTATCTTTTTATGTATGTTTACAATTTCTTCAGTATGGTCTCCCAGTGTCTTCTTAATGTCCTTAATCTCTTCCTTCACTTCATTAAGTTGGTCCATGATATTTGTTTGGAAAATTTTGATTAGTTATTCAACGTTCTGTATCTCTTCTTGTTGTTTTTTTTTGTTGTTGTTGTTTATTCATTACACTGATGCATGTCTTCCTGTTTCTCAGTGTGGTTTGTAATTTTTGTTGCCCTCTGGTCATCATTTTATCTTGATGGGTTCATTCAGTTGATTAGCTTCTCTTTCTGCTCTAGAGTTTTATTTAGCTGGTGGTTCTGTGTGTGTGTGTGTTATGTTTTCTCTTTGACACTTTTTCTTCTTACTTTATTTCCTTGTGTCTTTCTATGTTCCTTTGAAGGCAAAAGATTTGTTCCAGAGGAATTGAAAGATGTGAGAAAAGAAGAAGGATAATAGTCATATTGATAAAAGTTAGAAGAGGGGCCATATAACACTTAGTAAAATGAATATTTAACACATGTTGGCAGCATAGAGTAATAGGAAAAAATGTAGAGTACCTACAATGGACTGGGAAACCAAATAGAAGAAAATATATATAATGATTTTATAGGCCAGAATGGTGAGGAGAAAGAGAAAGAATAAAGAAAAAGCTGAAAGGAAAAAGTTAATATTAATAAAATGAAGAAAACAGAATAGATAGAATAGAAATTGACACCCTTGATGTTGTGGGCTAATGAAAAATGTGGTATGTAAGAACAGCAACAGAAAGCAGAAGGCAGAAAGATGAAGCAAGGAAAAGATACAGCATTGGAAGACAAAATCAATATAGACAGAAAATGGGAAATCATTGAAGAAGAAGCACAGCAAAGAGGAGACAAGCTAGCAGCACCTAATTTAAAATTAAAAAAAAAGAAAGAAAGAAACAAGAAGGGGGAGGAGAGAGGAAAGAAAAACAAGAGACAACAAATAAAGAAAAACCAACCAACCACACAAGGAAGCAGTAAAAGCTAAGGAAGAACAGTGTTCCTTCTTGGGCCCTTGTGGAACCTCTCAGCCTGCTTGTGTTCATCAATGAATTGCCCTGCAAGGTTCTATCTGCAGGTTTTGAGGTAGATTTCAGGTATTAAACTAAATTAAAAAAGAAAAATTCTTTTTTTATTTTTTAAAGTGACTGCCTTCTTTTTTCTTTCTTTTTTTTTTTTGGGGGTGAAAAAGGGGATCCAAAAGAAGTCCTCTTCTAGACCACCCCCTTCACCGAGGGGACCATAACTAGGCTCGTCGAAACTAATCAAGCACTTCCCACTTCCTGGCTTCCCCAGGGGAGCTGAAGCTCTGATGCTTGTCATGCAGAAAAATAAAATTGGCTGACTCTGCCCCTTCTGGAGCCAAGCCTCAGTATCACCTGGGCTATTGGGTAAATCAGGCTTCCTCAATACTTTCACCTCTCCCCTCAGCCTGGTGCTGCTTCAAGCCAGCTTATCTGCTCCCCAAAGCTATGAGGGGGTCCAGGCAACCAAATCCACAGAAGGAATCTCCTCTCCACCTTCTGTTAGAACCCTCCCACTCTCAGAGAATGCTCTCTCTCACCAGGTTGCCGGAAGTGGTTGGTGCATATCCCTGGGCAGCTAGGTAAATCAACTGTCCTCAGCAGATTCACCACTCCCTTCAGCCTCATGCTGCTTCAAGCCAGCTATTTTATTCCCCAAAGCTGCAAGGGGTTCCAGGCAGCCAAATCCACCGAAAGGAAACCCCTCTCAACCCTCCAGCAGAATCCTCCCACTCTCAGAGAACGCTCCCTCTCACTGGGTTGCTGACGGGAGTCACAGCTCAAACCAGCCTTTTTCCCTGAAGGTGGTGTTAACCACCACAGGCAGGGGCAAAACTTACTAATCTCTCCAAAGCATTGTTGTCCAGCTTCCTCCAGGGTGGTAATCCGAAAGTTCTTGCTCCATGCACTCCCAGCAAAACCCCCTGGGAAGGACCCTGTCCTCAATCAGCCATCCTCATAGAATGAGTCAGTGAGTGCCCTCCTAAACTGATGCCATCTTGCCTCTTTCCCAAATCCAAAACTTTTTAAGGGGACAAAGGAGTAAAATATGTATTGATGAAGGAGTTAATTCAAGAAGAAGACAATTATAAATAAATATAAGCACAAAAACCAGTCCAATAATAATGAAGAAAATATTGATAAATTTGAAATGAGACATAGATATTTGTTTGTCAATAGTAAGAGACTTCAATACACCTTATTAAATAATGGATTGAACATCTAGATAGAAGATCGATAAGGATTTAGAAGAGCTGAATGATACTGTAACAAACTAGAACTAAATGACATATGTAGGACTCTTCACACAACAAGAGCATAATACACATTCTTCTGTACTGCACATTGATCACTCTTTAAAATAGAGCATATACTGGGTCACAAAACAATTATTTATAAAGTTAACAATATTGAAATCATATAAGGAATCTTCTCTGACAACACTGGAATGATGCAAGAAATCACTAACTGAGGAATAAATGGAAATTTCACTAATATAAAAATTTAACAAGTCACTCTTAACACCCAGTGGATCAAAAAAGAAACTAAAAAGGCAATTAGGAAAAATTTTGAGATGAAGAAAATCAAAACACCAAAACATATAGGTTGCAGAAAAACCAATTGTGGGAGGAAATTTATAGCTCTGAATTCTTACAACAAAATAAGAATAAATAAGGAGGGACATTAACATCAATCCCACAAAATGAAAAAAAATGTATTATAAGAGAATACTATAAGTAATTGTACCCTCTAAAATGAGATAACCTAGATGAAATATCCAAAGTGTTAGAAACACACAATCTATATTCGCTGAATGAAGATGAAATAGAAGATCTTTACAGAACAATAACAACTAAAGTGATCAAAGCAGTAATTATAAACTTCCGAAGAAAAAAAATAACAGGATCAGATGGGCTAATTGTTAAATTGCACCAAATATTAAAAACACCAATCCTTCTCAAATTACTCCAAAAAACTGAATTAGAGTGGATACTTCCTAATTCATTCTATGAGGTAAGCATCACACTAATACCAGAGTCAGATAATGATATGATGATATAATTATGGACCAACAGCTATGAGTATAGATGCAAGAAATACTCAACAAAATACTAGGAATGTAATCCATCAGCACTTTTAAAGAATTATACACCATGATCAAGTGGGAATTATTCCAGGTAGGCAACGATGGTTGCTGAGGAAACATAAGAAAATTTACTTATATAATATATCACATTAATACAACAAAGTTTTAAAAAGGCACATAATCATCTCAATTGATGCAGAAGAGTTTTTGGTAAAATAGAAATCCTTAATGACAAAAAGAAAACTCAGAAAACTAGTAATAGTATGAAAGTAACTCAATATGATAAAGGTCATAATTGAAAATCCCACAACTAACACCATATTCAATGGTGATAAAGCTTTCCTCATGATCAGGAACAAAAGTAGGACACCCACTGTGACAGGTTGAAATTATTTATGAATCCCCAAAAGAGAAAGTTTATGTTTGTAAACTAAGCTATTCTTCTGGGTGTGAAACCCTTTGATTGTATTAAATTCAGTTGAGGGGACTTTGATTAAGATTACGTGATAAAATCAATTTAGGGCATTTAATTGGGCTACATCAGTAAAGGATAACTCAGGTTGGGTCTCCATCGTCTTGCTGGGTCTAATATAAATGGTGTCACAGAAAAAGACTGACTGTGATAGACTGATATAGACACATGGGAAGAGAGATTGTGTTTTATCCTGGGGCCCAAGGAAGAGATGAGCCATTTGCCTGATAGTGTGCAGCTGACCATGGGATGAGACCAGAACACAACAGCTGAGACTCATATAGAAAGTCTGCAATGAAATGAGCCCTACACCAGGAGAGAGAGGACTGGAAGCCCAGAGGGAAAGGAAAATGAAAATTTGAAAAAAAAAAGAGACAAAAGTAACAGAACTTCACAACACAAAACGTGAAATCTAAGGTAAATTATGGATGGCACTTAACATTATATTTATAATAATATAGTTTCAACAATTGTAATTAAAGCACCACACTGATACAAAGTCTTAATAAATAAGCTGTGTTTATGAAGGAGTATGTGGGACGTCTGTACAGTCTAAACGATTTTTTTTCTGTAAATCTTTAACTTTGCTAATATAAAAAAGGAGAAAATATTATCTCACCTCTTCATATAAAAGTATAAAAAAATTGTACATTTCTAATTTCATGTGTTCCTAGTCATTCCAGCCTATATATTCCTATATATTACAAATCTGAAAATACAATGCTAGTATTTTTGTTGTACACAGTTGACTTTAACAGAAATTTCATTTATTTCAATGAATTGCACTCTTCATATATTTTTTAACAAATCAATTTTATTGATACAAATTAATAAAGCATAAATCCATCCAAAGTGTACAATCAATGGCATTCAGTATAATCATGTAGTTGTGCATTCATCACTCCAATCATTCCTAGAGCATCTTCATCATTCAAACATCAACAATAATAATAAATTAAAAAAAAAATTTCATCACCTATCAAAAATATCTTTTTATAGATTCAGTTTTTCCTCTCATATTATATTCTTCATGCTGGGGAACTTTAGTTTTCCTTCTACTGCAGGGCTTTTGGCAATAAATATTTTGAGCTTCCATTTATTTTAAATGTCTCCATATCACACTTGAATTTCACATACATTTTCACAAAATATGGAATTATTTTCCTTTTTGCTTTTTCACAATTTTTAGATTTCTTATTATTATTACTGCTTTTTTATGAGAATCCAGTCTTAATTCATATGTTCCCTGCTCCACACTCCTCCAAACTTTCTCCCTTTTCTCTCCCTTCCTGCCATGTTATCTGTCTGCCACATTGTCTAATTTGAAGTGTTTCTTTACATTTTTTTTTGGCTTCATTGTGATGTAATTCTGCATAGAAGGAGGTGAATGGTGTGTGCATTTTGATGTATTTGGATTTAACTTGTTTGGGAGGTTCAGAATTTCTTAGATCTCTAAGTTGATATTTTTCTCCAAAATTTATATCAGTCACTTAAAAAAATTTTTTTAAAGATGCTTAGATTACATAAATGTTACACAAAAATTATAGGGATTCTCTTGTTCCCCACCTCCCACACCTCCCACAACCTCCCACATAAACATCTATTATTAGTGTGGCACATCAACCTGCAATGGATATACACATCCTGGGACCATGGTTCTGCATGTTATATGCTGATGTAAAATGCCCTTTATCTGTCATTGCAATGTCACTCAGGATAATTCCCAAGTACTGAAAAAGCCCCTGTATTACAACTGCTTTTCCTTCTTCCTGACCCCAAAGTGTCCAGTGACCACTGCCTCCACATCAATGTTGTAATTTCTTCCATTGCTTGAATCACAATATGTCTACAACAGAATACCATTAAGTCCACTCTAGTCCATAGCTCTTCCCCTATTCCTGAGGAGTTTGGGATGGTGATGTCCACTCCACCTCCAAGTGAGAGGGGGCTTATATCCCATGAATAAGATGGATGGGATTATCCTGCCTGCAGCTGCAGTCTCTCTCCATTGAATTATGAATAAATCAATTATGGTTCCAACTTCAGTTTTCTGATTGTTCCCCCCCCTGACTGATTAATAAGTGTTTATATGTGTGTGTATGTGTTTGTATATGGCTAAAAGCATGTATATTTATAATATGTGTGTGTGTGTCACACATATGGTGACTACTGATGTGCAATCAGTACTGATATACAAGTGTTTATGCTTATGAGTTGTAAAACGTTCCAGCATAATACTTTTTCTTTTTTCTTTCTTGGTTAGTAAAATTCAGTCTCTATTAGAAAATAGAATAAAATGCATCAGGTACTTGAAGTTATAAAAAAATAAATGTGTTATTTAAAAAAAAAATAGTGGCCAGTCAGATGTGAAATGATATCTCATTGTAGTTTTGTTTTAGATTTCCCTAATCACTAATGATGTTGAAGATTTTCCCATGTCTTTCTTCACTATTTTTATTTCTTCTTTGAACAATTGACTTTTCAAGTCTTTTGCCCATTTTTTAATCAGGTTGTCTTTTTATTGCTGAGTTGTATGCTTTCTCTGTGTATTATAAATAGTAAACACTTATCAAATATGTGATTGCCAAATATTTTCTCCCATTGAGCTGGCTGCTTTTTCACCCTTTTGACAAAGTCAAAAGTGTTTAATTTTGAAAAGGTCCCATTTGTCTATTTTTTTCTTTTCTTGTTCATGCTTTGGGTGTAAGGTTTAAGGAACTATGCCTACCCCAAGATCTTGAAGATGTTTTCCTACATTTTCTTATAGGAGTTTTATGGTTGTTGCTTTTATATTTCTTTGTCCATTTTGAGTTAATTTTTATATAAGGTGTGATATAAGTGTCCTCCCCCTTTCTTTTGGATATGGCTATCCAGTTCTCCCAGCACCATTTTTTTAATAGACTGTTCTGGCCCAGCTGGGAGGGCTTGACAGCCTTTGCAAAAATTACTTGAATGAAGATGTGAGAGTCTATTTCTGAGTTGTTGTTTCTGTTCCATTGGTCAGTGTGTCTGTCTTTATGCCAGTACCATGCTGGGATATTTGTTTGTTTTCTTTGTTTATTTGTTTGTTTTTATCACTGTAGATAAGTAATATGCTTTAAAGTCAGGAAGTGAGAGTTCTGCAACTTCATTCTTCTTTTTTAAGACATATTTTTTGCAACTCAAGGCCATTTATCCTTCCAAATAAATATGATAATTGGATTTCCATTTCTGCAAAAAATACTCTTGGGATTTTTATTGGGATTGTGTTGAATCTGTAAATCAGTTTGGGTAGAATTGACATCTTAATGATATTTAGTCTTCTAATTCATGATCATAGAATGTCCATCTATTTATTAAGTCTACTTTGGTTTCTTTTAGCAATGTTTTGTAGTTTTCTGATTACAGGTCCTTTATACTTGGTTTAGTTTATTCCTAAATATTTGATTCTTTTAGTTGCTATTATAAATGGAATCTTTTTACTGATTTCCTCCTCCGATTGTACATCAGTAGTGTATAGAAATGTTATTGATTTTTTTTTGCATATTAATCTGATATTTCACCAATTAAATATAGGAGTTGCTGAACTCCTCTATTAATTCAAGCAGCTTTGTTATGGATTTTTCAGAATTTTCTAGATATAGGATCATCATCAGCAAATAGTGAAAGTCTTACTTCTTCCTTTCTGATTTGGGTACCTTTTATTTCTTTATCTAGCCTAATTGCTTTAGCTAGAAATTCTAGCACAATATTGAATAGCAGTGGTAACAGTGGGTATCCTTTTCTTGTTCCTGATCTCAGCAGGAAAGCTTATATCTTTCACCATTGAGTACAATGCTAGCTGTAGGGTTTTCATATATGTACTTTACCATATTGAGAAATCTTCCTTATTTTCCTATCATTTTTATCAGGAATGGATGCTGGATTGTGTCAAATGCTTTTTCTGCATCAATGGATATGATCATGTGATTTTCCTTCTTCACTTTATTAATGTAGTGCATTATACTAATTGGTTTTCTTGTGTTGAACCACCCTTGCATACCTGAGATAAACCTTGATGGATTGTATGTTTACAGGTGAATAATTCTTCTAATGCACCTTTGAATTTGGTTTTCAAGTAATTCATTTAAAATTTTTGCATCTATATTCGCTAAAGAAATTGATCTGTAAAAATCTTTTTCTGTAATATCTTTTTCAGGCTTTGGTATATGGGTGGTATTAGCTTCAGAGAATCAGTTTGGCAGTACTCTCTCCTATTCAATATTTTGGTAGAATTTGCACAAGATTGGTATTAGATCTTCTTTGAATGATTGGTAGAATTCACCTGTAAAACCAAATGGTCCTTGGCTTTTCATTTTTTATTACTATTTCAATCTCATTTCATGTTATTGGTTTGTTCAGGCCTTCTATTTCTTCTAGGCTCAGTGTATGTTAGTCATGTGTTTATAGGAATTTGTCTATGTTGATTAATTTTTTGTCATACAGTTGATCATAGTATCCTCTAATGATCTCTTTTATTTTAGTGGGGTCACAGTTAATGCCCTCTCTCATTTTTTTATTTTATGCATTTGCATCTTTTACCTTTTTTCTTTTGTTAGTCTAGCTAAGTTTTTTTTTTAAGATATTTTTGATCTTCTCGAAAACTAACTTTTGGTTTTGCTGATTCTTTGTTTTTGTTTTTTTGTTGTCCTCAATTTCATTAATATCTATTCTAATCTTTATTATTTTTTACTTCTGCTTGCTTTTGGATTAGTTTGCTGTTCTTTTCATAATTCCTCCATGTAAGCACTTACATCTTTGATTTTAGCTCTTTCTACTTTTTTCTATAATATGGTTTATTTAATAATTATTGAATGATTTTTTCTCTAATTACTTTTAATTAATTTTTTTTTAATTTTTAAAAAAGCTTTATATTATATAAATGATACATGAAAAATATTGGGGATGCCCATATGCTCTTCCCTTTCCTGCCCCCCCACCTTCCTAACTTAACAACATCTTTCATTAGTGTGGTACCTTTATTTAAATTGATAAACACTTATTGAAGCATTGCTACTAACTGTGGACTATAGTTTACATTTTAATTTACATTCTTTCCCACACAATTTTATAGGTTATAACAAAATTTATAATTGTCCATGTCATTTCAATGTCATGCAGGACAATTCAAATGTCCCAAAAATTCTCCCATATTACATCTATTCTTCCCTTTCCCTCTCCTCAGAACGTTTGGTGACCACTACTTTTTTATAAATGAAAAAGTTCTTCCATTGCTAGAATAATAATAAGTCTATTTAATTCATTGTTCATTCCCAATCTTGAAGGTTTTGGGATGGTGATGCCTACTGTTTCTAATTGAGAAGGGACTTATTTCCCATGAGGCAGATGGATGTAACTATCTTGCTTGAAGTTGCAGACATTCTCTGTTCCTTCGGATGGGTGTTGTCCATCATCATTTCCTTGCTATTTGTCCTGGGTGAGTCCAATGAACTGGAGAGTAGGTGTTGTAATGTGGCTGAAATTCAGGGCTCAATTGGCACATGAATGGATCAAAGATTTAAGTCTCTGGGACATACACTTAACAAGTGTAGTGCTAATTATAGGTTCAATTAAAATGGACAGAAGAGGCATGTGCATGAAACTGTAAGTGAGTCTAACTCTGTTACACTAGGAAGAATAAATTGCAAAGTAAAGCCCACTGACAGTGTAGTAAATTCCTACACTTGTCTGACGTCCTTATAGTGTCTTGATGTCTTTAAAGACCTCAGGAGCCCCACTTTTTGAGGCATCATTTACTATACATGTCAATGAGACCCTGTTGAGACATGCATAAGCAGAACCTCTGGAATGACCTCTCAACTCACTTTGAAAGCTCTTAGCGATAGAAACTCATCTGTATTTAATATTTCCCCTTTTGGTAAAGGTTTTATTTCCAGATGCATTGCAAATTGACACTTGGTAATAATCCCTCAGTGCAAGGGAGGTTCATCTCCAGGAGTCATGTTCCATGCTGGGGGGAAGGTAGTACACTATATAAAGTCTACATTTGAGCAACAATGAGGCTTTCAGGAGATAACTCTTAGCCAAAATATAATGTTGGCTAAGTTTCAATTTCATCAGTAGAGTTCATAAGTATAATCATCAGTATCAAGGTCCTGGCATATTGGTCTGTCTTCCTTCATTAGGTACTGCCCTTGTACTCAGGCGATTCTTGCTGTTCTATTAGAGAATGTAGCAGGACTCCCCAGGATGGGAATTTATTATTCTTTTGTTTATTGTATGGGTCCTTACCTACTAAAATGATGCCCTATTAACACCTGAACATATTCATATGCCTTATAGGCATACCCCACGTTCACCTCTCCCCACACGTATTCATATCACTGACACCCCACACCACTGATCCTCCCCTCCAACAGTTGTGACCCTTCTGTGTTCCAAAACATCTTCAAAAATGAAGCCAACAAAATAACCAAATAAATTTAATAAGACAATGAAATAATAGTTTTTAAAATAAAAATAAAATTTAAAAAATTGAAATAATGTAAAAATTTTTATATCTTATGTCTTTTATCGGTGTAAGATCTGTTGTCTTGTATGTACAGTGAAAATTTCTTCTGTATATTACCTCAGTGTCTTATTTTTTTCACTTTATCGTCAAAGAAGCATTAGATTACAGAAAAGGCACATAGAAAATATAGAGGATTCCCATATACCCAACATCCTCCCCCTTTTCTGCTATCCCCTATTAATAACATTTTACATGCCAATGTTACATTAGTTACAATTGATGTACAAATATTGAAGCATTGTTACTAACCATGGTCAATGGTTTACATTATGGCTTACATTTTGACCATACACTTTAATAAGTTTTGATGTAATTTAAAATGGGCTACATACATTATTGCAAGATCATGCAGAATAATTCTAATGCTTTAAAAGTGACCTATGGTCTGTCTATTCTATTCTTCCCTCCCCCTCCCCTCAGAACCTATGGTAACCAGTAAGTTTGAATTTTTGCAGAAAAAGATTCATAGTTACATGAAACAATATTGAGCACTTAACATATTGGTCTGCTTCCTTTTATTATGCACTACCTATATTCTCTAGGGCTTCTTTTCCTTCTATTTGGGAACATAACAGACTCCCCAGGATGGGAGTTTAATATTATCTTGTTTATTGTGTGGGTCTTCACCCACCGAGATAATACACTATAACAAGATGAACACTTACATATTCCATAGAAGCATACCCTAGGTGTGTCCTATCCCACATATCTACCCACACCTGACATCCTATACCAGTAACTCTCCCATGCCATATTTCCAAAAGAACCTTCCCGACACTGTAGTTTTAAGCACAGACCTGCAAATCCCCAGAGCTCACCTGCTTCTACCTCCAACCCTCCCCCCGGTTCCATGGATAGTCTAACCCAACCTCACCACCCTGCACCACTCACAGATCAGCACCACCAAACCCAGTCTCATCACTACACCACTCTCATGCCCATCCTCTGCCCAACCACACCCTTCTACTTTATCATAGATTTTTCCCATATGGGCATCGGCTCATCACCCTCTACTCCCTTTGTGTCTCCCATAAACCTGTCTTCCCAACTCTCGCTCTGTGAGTGTGCTCAATTTGCTTAAGTCATGTCAGTGAAGTCATATAATATTTGTCCTTCAGTGACTGACTTACTTCACTCAACATAAGGTCTTCAAGACTCATCCATGTTATCTAGTGTGTTAATACTGCATTCCTTCTTAGAGCTGAGTAATATTCTATTGTATGTATACAACACAGTTTGCTTATCCATTCATCTTTTGATGGTCATTTGGGTTGCTTCCAACTTTTGGCAGTAGTGAATAATGCTGCTATGAACATTGGTGTGCATATATTTTAATGTAAGCATTGAGGGCTGTAAATTTCTCTCTCAGTGCTACTTTTGTTGTATACCATATGTTTTGATAAGTTGTGTTCTAATTTTCATTCATCTCTAGATACTCACTGATTTCTATTGCTATTTCTTATTTGAGCCACTGATTATTTGAGTGTATTGTTTAAGCTCCATATGTTCGTGATTTTTCCATTTTTCTCTCTGTTTTTGATTTCCAGCTTCATTCCGTTATGTGAAGAGAAAGTGTCAGTGTAATTTCAATCTTTTTAAATGTATTGACATCTGTCTTTTGACTCAACATATTGTCTGTCCTGGAGAATGTTCCATAAGAATGTATATCCTGCTGTTTTGGGGTGTAATGCTTTATAAATATCTATTAGGACTAGTTCATATATCATGTTATTCAAGTTTTCTGTTTCCTTATTTATACTCTCCCCAGATGTTCTATTCAATGCTGAGATAGTGTATGGAAGTCTCCAACTATTATTGTAGAGATGACTATTTCTTCCTTCAGTTTTGCCAGTGTGTGCCTCACGTGTCTTGGGACACCAAGGTTAGATGCATAAATATTTATTATAGTTGTTTCTTCTTGGTGAATTGCTCCTTTTATTCATATATAATGACCTTCTTTACCTCTTATTACAGTTTTGCATTTAAAAATGATTTTGCCCGGTATTAGTGTCACTACTCCAGATATTGTTGGTTAATATTTGTGTGGAATATATTTTTACAACCTTTCACTTTCACCCTGATTGTGACCTTACATCTGTGTGGAGTCTCTTGTAGACAGCATATTGGTGCCTCATTATTTAAAATCCATTGTCAGTCTATGTCTTTTGATTGGGGACTTCAACTTATTAATGTTCAATGTTATTACTGTAAAGACATGACTTATTTTGTCCGTTTTATCCTTTGGCCTTCCATTGTTATATCTTACTATTATCTGACTTTTCACCCTTTAAGTTACTCTTATGCATAATTTTCATTTCTACACTCATCTCAAAGTCCCTTGCCCTTGGTTTTTCCTTTCAGGTTGTAGGACTTTCTTTAGTATCTCTTGTAAATCTAGTATTTTCGGTAACATACTCTCTCAGATTTTGTTTGTCTGGGAAGACTTTAAATTCACCATCAATTTTGAAGGACAGTTTTGCCAGATAAAGAATTCTTGGCTGACATTTTTTTCTTTTTCAATACTTCAAATACATCATACCATTTTCTTTTTGCCTCCACGGGTTCTGATGAGAGAACAGCACTTAGTCTTAATTGCGTTTCCCTTGTATGTGATGTATTGCATTTCTCTTCCTTAAGAATCTTCTTTATCACTGATGTTTTTCATACTGAATAGTAGGTGTCTTGGGGTAGGTCTATTTGGATTTATTCTATTTGGCATGTGTAGTCTTTCTTGAATATTCATACTTATATCTTTCATAAGAATTGGGAAGTTTTCATCATAATTTCCACAAATATTTTTTCTGCTACTTTTCCATTCTTTTTTCATTCTGGGAGAAACATAATGCATATGTTTGTGCATTTCACATTATCATTCAATTCCCTGATATTCTGTTTCATTTTTTCCATTCATTTCTGTTTCTATTCTTTTCAAGTTCCAATGCTTTGCCCTACAACTTAATAATTTTTTCCTCCTTCAATTCAAATCTGCTGTTATGTGCCTCTAATATGTTTTTAACATCATCCATTGTGTCTTTCATCCCCATAAGCTCTGTTACTTTTCTTTGCAGGCTTTCAAATTGTTCATATGTTCAACCAGTGTCTTCTTAATATCTTTTTTCTCTTTAACTATATTTACCTTCAACTCCTTTAGTGGATTTAGGAGATTTGTGTGGATATCATTAAATAGTTGACTTAAAATATTTTGTCTCATCAGGATTTTTTATTTTATCCCTTGGTCAGACCATATCTTCCTGTTCTTAGTATGGATGGCTTGTAATTTTTTGCTGGTGTCTAGGCATCTGATTATATTGGTGAATTCACTCTAATAAACAATTTCTCTCTCTTGCCTAGTAGTTTTGTTTCAGGGCTCTTAGTTGATTTTTTTTGTTCAACTTATTCTACATCTTTAAGATTGTCCAGATTAAATAATCAAAATAGGCCTGAGACCTACTAATGGGGCATAGATCAGATTCAAGTGTGCCTGAACATGAAAGTCTCCAAGCAGCTTTTTAACTTATTGTAGTTTCCCAGCCTGCCAGCAGATGTTGCTTTTTGGCAAATCTTTCCTCAGAGGTGTTTCCTTCAACCTCCACTCCCTGGTGATTCTAGTCAGGCCAGAGCCAAGAGTCAAAATGGTCAACACTGGCCAAACTCACTGAAGTGACACCACTCTCTGCCTTTCACTGCACCCTTTCTCCTCCCAAGGAGGAAAAGCTTTCTTCCTCTTTCAGTTGGCTGCAGTGAGTCATGGGTTTTATTCAGAATCTTTGCCTTGAGTGTGGGGGATTAGTGTCATTCCCAGGCTTGGAGTCTAGTACCTTACAGTTTTCCTTCAGCCTCTCTGTCTCTCTGTCTCTCTCCCTCCTGGAATACGTGTTGCACTCTCCTGATCTGCAGATCCCCAAAGAAGCTCCCTTGAACTGCATTTTGCATTTCCTCCATTATTTCTCTAAGAGACTTGAGCCCTGCTGTCCTATAATTATGCCATGTTACTGGAACTCTGTGTATAATTTTATTTTAATAAAAATTGCAAAAGAAGGATATATTGGATATTGTGTTTTGACTTAATCTAGTAATCTGCATCTTTTTTAGAGGATGTATTCTGCATAATAAATATAAAATAATTTTCTCTAATAAGTTATATCTAATATGAATTTCATTATATTAATATTATCCTTTTTATTTAAATATTTTTATTTGTATCAGTGTTACAAGTTACCCCATTAAAATTAAAATAACAATAGAACTGCTTTCATCAGTGGTTACTTTTGCTCCCCACACCCATTTATTTCATTCCTCAGTCTTGAGGGTTTTGGACTATGTCTGCTCTGACTTCTTCAGACTGAGAAGGGATGTAGATATTATGGGGCAGAGGTATGGAATTGTTTTGCTTATAGTTGAAAATACTCCTTTATGGACGGTGGGGCTGGTCCATTCTCATTGTTCCTTCTTGAAATGTACATTTTTTTCTTGTGCCAGCTTTCTTATTTCTTGTCTTCAGTTATTTTTAGGTAGTTCCTTTATTGCCTTCCCACCCCATTCTATATTTTGAAGGGCAATTGTTCTGCAAAAATTGTAACTTATTCTAAACTGTGTTTTCCAATTACTCTCTAAATTCTTGACTTCATTTTTTAATGGACCTCTAATCATTGCCAATTAACATAAAATTGACTTTGAATCTACATGATATGAAAGTATCAATTTCATTCCATTTATTTTATATTCATCCAAAAATTTGGAATCCTGAAATACTTCTTGATGTAACATTAGTTAAAAAAATAATCATGTTGTTTTGTTTATACTGATTTCAAAGTATAGTAAAGGTAGCTAAATAGATCATAAACTAAAGATTCTCAGCAAAAACTGCCATCATTATTTGGAAGCCTGAAATATCACATGAATTATAAATTTAGTATTTTTAATCAGCATGTTCCAAATGAATACATACCTGGCAAATTTCAGACACTAGGAGTTGGTCATATGGTGTGAAAGAAAGCAGGATAATTTGGAGAATAATACAGAAATAATGATTGAAAAAGAGGCAAAGAAATGTGAGGCTTTTTCTGTAAAGTTTGGTATTAAAGGGCACTACAGAGAAGGTGCAAAAAAGAGGGGTTATAAAAGAGAATAGTAGGTATACAAGACCCTGAAAAGAGGAGCATACTGAGAAAAGTTGATATGGACATTGAAGCATTATTTTTTACAAATGAAATATATTTGTGTGACATGTTTTTGCTCCTATGGACAGAAAAGCAAGAACATAATAGTTTAAAAAGAACAATTAAATAATACTTTTTAATATAAGTGAATATCTGAGCAAACCACTTGAAATTTTCTATATGAAAATATTTATTCAATGCAATTGCAAAAAATAGCATATACAAATTAGAAACAGCATAAAAATAAATGAGGTTTGAAAGCTATGATTTTTCATATAATATTAAAAATTGAGCAAGCTATCTGCTTATTGCAGTTATTATTTTTCATATACTCACACAATAGGAATTTTGAATCAGTCTTGGGATCACATAATCTTCTCAAATAATATTCTCTAAAATATTCAAAATTTTAATGTGTCAAGCTGCAGTTTTACTATGCTGGTTTGGATCTGATTGGTTAAAGAAAATCCATCTGTTTTAGACGTAATGATGGAAGAAAAGGAAGCACCATTCCAACATTCTTGTGAGAAAGGTAAGTTTGGGATTGCATAGAATTGCTCAAATCAGGCAAAAAAATTTTTCATAAAATTGTTGGAAATAATAAAATCAGAAAAAAGACAAAAGTTCAAGTGAGAACTCAAATAAGGCAGATATTAGGCTGAAATCTATGAATAGAAAATGAATAAATGAAACAAAACAATTTAGAAACCCCAAGCTATTCTTTCAATATAATAAACTTTACTTTAAAGGAGATTTTAGATTACAGGGAAGTACATCCTACATCAAAAGTTTAAAGGATTCCCATATATCCTATCCCTCCCCCTTGCACATCTTCTCCAATTAATGACATCTTACAATTGTATGGTACTTTTGTTACAATTGATGAATAAATATTGAAACATTGCTATTAACCATGGTCTATAGCTTACATTGTGCTTTATACTTAATTTCAATGCCCCCAAAATGCCCTATGTTCCACATATTATTCTCTCCCCCTCCCTTCAGAACCTCTATCTTTATGACAATATTACATATTCTTCCATTACTATAATATTAATAAGTTTACTTTATCCATATTTGCATTCCACCCTTATGTTTGCTCATTCCTCAACCTTGAGGATTTTGGAATGGGGATGCCCACTCTGCCTCAGACTGAGAGGGGGCTTAGATCGTATGTGGCAGATGGAAGAAACTGTTTTGCTTGCAATTGCAGATAATCTGATTTTGGGGATGAGGGTTGTCCATCACCATCATTTTGTTAGTTGTCCTGGGTGAGTCAGATGACCTTGAAAGTAGTTTTGGCCACAACTCTTCTGAGATTCAGAGCTTAACTGGCATAATAACAGACAAAAGATTTAAGTCTTTAAGACATATATTTAATGGGTACAGTGCTAATTATAGGCTCAAATAAAAAGGGGTAGAAGAATCATCTGTAGGGAAATTATAAATAAGTCTAACTCTGTTACATTGGGGAAATAGGTTGTCATATGTTTAAAGGTAAGGCCCACTAACAGGGTGCTGATTTCCAGTGATTGTATGCCTTGACCTCAAGAGCACCACCTTTGAGGCTTTTTTTCACACTGGCAGCTAGTGAGATCTGCCTAAGACTTGCATAAGTGTAACCTCTGGAATGACCTACAGATTCATTTTGAAATCTCTTAGCTGGAAAAACTCTTTTGTTTTTAATGTTTCCCCTTTTGGGCAAGGTCTTTCTCCTAATGCATTGCTGGTTGGTGCTTGGTATTAGTCCCTCAATACCAGAGATGTTCATGCCCAGGAGTCATGTCCTATGTTGAGTGCTAGGTAGTGCAATTATTTGCTGATTTTGGCTTAGAGATAGATTCACATTTGAGTAACAAGGAGGTTTTCAGGAAGTAAGTCTTAGGCAATAGTTATTATTCAGCTAAATTTCATTTTTTACAAGAACAATGTTTATATTTACATGCATTAATATTGAGGATTTGACATATTGTTCTGTTTTCTTTTATTAAACACTGCCTATGTGCTTAACAGATTCTTGTTCATATATTTAAGAATGTAGCAGTACTCCTGTGGATTGGGGATTAATATTTTGTTGTTATTGTGTGGGTCTCCACCCACTGATATAACATCCTATGACAAGATGAACATCTTCATATTCCATAGAAGCATGCCCCAGGTGCACCCTTCTCTACACATTCCCCCAACACTGACACTCTGCAAACAGTGACCCTCCTTGCCATATTTGCCATAAAAATATTCCTCCAATTATATGTTCAACCACAGACTTTCAACACCTCAGAGTTCACAAGTTCTTTCCTCCAGCTCGCGCCCCCCCCCAAGTTCCACAGATAGTCCAAACCACCTCACCAACCATGCTCACCCTCACACTCCAGCACCATTGACCTCACTCACATCCCACACCACTATCCACTGCAAAACCATGACATTTCACCTTATTGTCCATTCTCTCCTGAGTGAGAATAGGCTCAGCAGTCTCTACTTTCTTTTTTTCTCTTGGTAACCTATATTCCAGACTCAATAAGAGTCTTCTCAATATGCTTAAGTCATATAAGTGAAGTCATACCACATTTGTCCTTTAGTGACTGACTTATTTCACTCAATGTAAGGTCTTCAAGATTCATCCATATTGTCACATGAGTCAACAATTTATTCTTTCTTACAGCTGAGTAATATTCCACTGTAGGCATACACCATATTTTGCTCATCCATTCATCTGTTGATGGACACTTTGGTTGTTTCCAACTTTTGGCAATAGTGCTTAATGTCTCTAAGAACATTGGTGTGCATATACCTGTTCATGTCCCTGCTTTCAGTCCTTCTGGGTATATAACTAGTAATGGGATTGCTGGATCATATGGCAATTCCATAATTAGCTTCCCAATGAACTACCAAAACTTCCTCCACAATGGTATCACCATTCTACATTCCCACAAGCAGTGGATGAGTGTTCCTATTCCTCCACATCCTCTCCAACATTTGTAGTTTTCTGGGTTTTTTAATAGCAGCCAGTCTAATAGGCATAAGATGATATCTCATTGTAGTTTTGATTTGTATTTCCCTAATAGCTAGTAAGGCTGAGCAACATTTGTGTACTTTTTAGCCAGTTGTATTTCCTCTTTGGAAAAGTGTCTGGTCAAATCTCTTGCCCATTTTTAAAAGGATTGTTCATCTTTTTATTTTCAAGATGTAGGTTTTCTTTATATTTAGGTGGATATTAGACCTCTATTGGATAAGTGGTTCCCAAATATTTTCTCCCATTTCATAGGATCCCTTTTTCATTTCTTGAGAAATTCCATTGAAAAGCAAAAGTTTTTATTTTATTTTATTTTTTTATTTTGAGCAGATACCATTTATCTACTTTTCCACACATTGCTTGTGATTTGACTGTAAAGTTTATGAGGTGATTTCCTTCTACAAGATCTCATAGATGCTTCCCTACATTATCTTCTAGGAGCTTTATGGTCTTGGCTCTTATATTTAGGTCTGTGCTCCATATTGAGTTACTTTTTGTATAGCGTGTGAGATGGTGATCTTCTTGCATTTTTGGGGAATAGATATCCAGTTTTCCCTACACAATTTGCTGACACAGCTATTCTATTCCTGTTGAGTGGGCTTGGTGGCATTGTCAAATATCAGCTAGCCATTTATACATGGGTCTATATCAGAATTCTCAATCCAGTTCCATTGGACAGTATGTCTATCCTTCCACCAAAAACATGCTGTTTTGACCACTGTAGCTTTATAGTATGTTTTAAAGTCAGGTAGCATGTATCCTCCAATTTCACTTTCCTTTTTCAATATGTTTTTGACAATTCAGAACCTCTTGCCCTTTCAAATAACTTTCATAATTTGCTTTTCCAGTTCAGTAAAAAAAAAAAAATGCTCTTGTAATTTTTATTGTGTTGCTTTAAATCTGTAAATCAATTTGGATCGGGCAGACATCTTAATGATATTTAGTCTTCGGATCCATGAATATGGAATATTCTTTTATTTTTAGGTCCTCTTTGATTTTCTTTAACAATGTTGTGGTTTTCTGTGTATTAGTCCTTTATATCTTTAGTTAAGATATATGATTCTTTTCATTGCTATTGTAAAATAAGCATTTTTCTTGATTTCCATTCTAGATTGCTCATTATTAGTGTACAGAAATGCTACTGATTTTTTGCATGTGGATCTTATATCCTGCCTCTTTACTGAACTTTCTTATCAGCTCTAGAAGCTTTGTTGCAGATTTTTTGGGATCTTTATGCATAGGATCCTGTCATCTGGAATTAGTAAAATTTTTACTTCTTCCTTTCCAATTTGGATTACTTTCATTCCTTTTTCTTGCCTGGATACTCAAGCAAGTACATCTAATACAATAAATAAGAGTGGTGACATTAGGCATCCTTGTCTTCTTTCAGATCTTAGAGGGAAAACCTTTAGCATTTCACCATTGTGTACAATGTTAGTTGTGGGGTTTTCATGTACACACTTTTTCATGCTCATGAAGTTTCCTTCCATTCCCATCTTTCAAAGAATTTTTGTCAGGAAAAGGTGCTGTATATTGAAAAATGTTTTTTCTAAATCAATATAGATGATCATGTGTTTTTTCTTTTCTTTCGATCCGTCAATGTGGTGTATTACATTGATTGATTATCTTATGTTGAACCATACTTGCATTCCTTGGATAAAACCCACTTCATCATTGTGTATAATTTGTTTAATGGGTTGTTTAATACAATTTGCAAGTATTTTTGTGGAGGATGTTAGCATTTAATTTCATTAAACAGATTGGTCAGTAGTTTTCTTTTCTTGTGCCATCTTTATGTGTCTTTGATATTAAGATAATGTTGACATCATAGAATGAGTTAGGTAGTGCTCCCTCCACTTCTATTCCTTGGAAGAGTTTAAGCAGGGCTGGTGTTAGTTCTTGCCACATGATTGGTGGAATTCACCCATGAAGTCATTTGGTTCTGGACTTTTCTTGGTTGGGATGTTTTTGATGACTAATTCAATATCACTTCTTGTGAATGTTCTATTGAATTCTTCTATTACTTCTTTCATTAATGTAGTTTGCTTGTGTGTTTCTAGAAATTTGTCCATTTCATCTAAGTTATCCATCTGGTTTGAATACAATTTTTCAAAGTATTCTCTAAGGATACTATTTATTTCTGGGGGAACCATGGGATATACCATCTCTCATTTTAAAATTTCATTTATTTGCATCTTCTCTATTTTTTCTTTGTAAGTCTAGCTAAGAATTCATCAATTTTATTATTTTCAAAGAACTATTTTTGGTTTTGTTATTTTTTTAAACCATAAGTGCTGTCAACTTTATTTTCACATTTCACAATACAAATAAAAATTATTTTGGGCGGGGGTTTGTTATTTTTTCTAGTGTTTTTTATTCTCAAATTCATTTAGTGCTACTCTAATCTATATTATTTCCTTCTGTTTGCTTGATATTAGTTTGTTGTTCATTTTCTAGGTCCTCCATGTGTGCAGTTAGGTCTTTGATTTTAGTTCTTTTTTAATAAAAAGACATTTATACCTATAAATTTCCCTCTCAGCACTTCTTTAGCTGCATCACATAAGTTTTGATATGTTGTGTTCTCATTTTCATTTGTTTCAAGATAGTTACTGATTTCTTTTGTAATTTCCTCCTTGATCCACTGATTGCTTAAAAATGTGTTGATTAACTTCCATGTATTTGTGCCTATTCTGGTTCTCTGCTGCTTATTAATTTACAGCTTCACTCTAATGTGGTCAGAGAAATTACTTTGTATAATTTCTATTTTTCTAAATTCATTCAGACATTCTGTAACCTAGTATATGGTCTATCCTGGGGAATGATCCATGTGCACTTGAAAAGAATGTATGTCCTGATGTATTTGTATTTGGGTGTGATGTTCTGCATATGTCTATTAGGTCTTGTAACCGTTGGGGAATTTGATGTAATTATGAATTCCAAAAATATAATTGGATTATGCCTGTGATCTGATCTGTTAATCTGGGCATGATTGAATTATGATTAGGGCGTTGACTGGGCCATGTCAGTCAGTAGGGCGTTGAGCCCCACCCCCTGGTGGGTGGGGAATTGAATACAAAAGGCAAGGCAAAGAACAGAGTTG